>CM049873.1:34588838-34606338 GCA_027474115.1 Schizopygopsis malacanthus | reverse complement strand
TAGAGATGGTTGTGTGTGAAAATCCCAGTAGATCAACAGTTTCTGAAATACTCAGACCACCCGTCTGCACCAACAACCATTCCTCTTCAAAGTCTCTTAAACCCCTTTCTTCCCCGTTCTGATGCTCGGTTTGAACTTCAGCAAGTCGTCTTCACCACATCTAGATGCCTAAATGTATTGAGTTGCTGTCATGTGATTGGCTGATTAGCATTTTGTGTCACCAAGCAATTGAACAGGCGCACCTAATAAAGTGGCCGGTGAATATATATATACAGTATATATATATATATATATATATATATAAAATTGTGTGTGGTTTATAGTGTTAACAGTTTATAATATAGTGTTAAATTGTTACACATAAGTATGACATTTTTTTTTTTTTTATACACACGCACAGCACGCACACACACTATTTTGATATACTGCTATGTCGTCCTTTCAGGCATCGAACACTAATGGATGTACATGTAGAAAATGCACAATCTAAATGCAAACCTCAAAACCTAGTTTGCAAGTTTTATCTCCAATTAACTCGGAGCCGAAATTGTTTGTGTTCCTTTGTGAAAGTGCAACAACTTAATATGACTTTGCTGTGTGACAGTGATAAATGTGAGCTATCATTACTGCCTATAGAGCCAACAAAAGCCAACATCCCTCAGGAGCCCTGGAGTCCAGATATACAGTATAACACGGTAAAGTCATAATTACCGCGGTACACTGGGTGCTAATGACATGCGCTGGCGCTGACACACACCGCAGGCGCTATGGGAGGTTTGTCCTAACAACACAGAAACACGATATTAAACCTTCACTGAACAGATCCTTTACTACTTTAGTGCTCCACTTATAATGATGCTTATATAATACTGACAATGTGGCACTCATTTAATCAATCAATAGATGTCACCTCAAGAAGCGTTAGGATGTTAAAATGTTCAGTTAAGCTCAAACAACCTTTGTGGTATATTGATTACCACCCAAATTATTTTTGCACTTGTCCCACCTTTTTATAATAACAAAAACAAAAAAAGGAAGTGAATAGCGAAGGTTCAAATGTAAAACCAAAAGATGTCAACTATATTAACCTGATTTAGTTTTAGAAGAAACAAATAGTGATAAAAACATACTGATAAAAAATGTATAGCCTACTAAGTCACTTTGGATAAAAGTGCATGCTAAATGCATAAATGTAATGTAAATGTAAATAGGCCAAAATAACACATTAATAAAATAAGTAATTAAAAAAATAAATATTAAATAATAGCAATTAAAAATAATAAAATAAAGCATATTCACAAAATTATTAGCTTCACATTTCTTCTTTTAAATGCTCCCAAATTAACCCCTATTGATGACCCCATACAAATAATGTATTAAATATTATTAATATAATTTAAAAAACGAAACTTGATCAAATTAAATAAAAAATAGAAATGCTATTGGCAAATAACTGAGATCAACATGGTGTAAGTTGAAGTACTGAAATTACTAAAATAATTAAAAATAAAGTTATATACACTGAGTAAAATTATAAACGCAACACTTGTTTTTTGCCTCCGATTTTTCATGAGCTGAACTCAAAGATCTAAGACTTTTTCTATGTACACAAAAGGCTATTTCTCTCAAATATTGTTCACAAATCTGTGTAAATCTGTGTTAGTGAAGGAGATAATCCATCCACCTCACAGGTGTGGCATATCAAGATGCTGATTACAGCATGATTATTGCACAGGTGTGTCTTAGACTGGACACAATAAAAGACCAGTCTAAAATAATAAAAACTCTAAAAACTAATAAAGATGACAAAATCACACAAAAAGCATTACTAAAGAAAGGTAACATTAATGAAAACGGAAGATTTGAATAATAAATACTATAACAGTATAGACTTTTTTTAATCACTGAAATAAAAGGATGGGATGAATTTTTATGAAGGAGGATTAGGGCCAAGCAATAATAAAACAAATAAAACATCTCAAGACTACTAAGTCGTTAAATTTAGAGGAAAACTCGTTAAATTTCGAGAAAAATGTCGAGATGAAATGTTGAGAATAAACTCACACTAAATAACGAGAAAAAAGTTGTTAAATTTCAAGGGAAAAAAAAGTGTTAAAATTTCGAGAATAATATTTTTTTTAAGTCGTTATATTTCGAGAAAAAAGTCAATAAAATGTTGAGAATAAACTCATTAAATTACGAGAAAAAAGGTCGTTACATTTTGAGAAAAAAAGTCGTTAAATTTCCATAAAAATTGTGAACAAACTCATTAAATTACCAGAATAAAGTCGTTACATTTCTAGAAAAAAAGTAGCTACATTACGAGAAAAAAAGGTTGTTACATTTAGAGAAAAATGTTGAGATAAAATGTTCGTACTTATGACCAATCAAAACGTAAAAATGTATTCAATAATAAACACACTAAATATTTAATTATATAGACATTCAGCATTCAGGAGAATCATCTTCATCACTTGCCCCATGGTCTTCCTCAGCATTAGCAAGTTTTACACCTGTAGAAACTAACCTTCATTCATCAAACTATCAAAACACTGCTAATTAAACATGGTTAACGATGGTTGTTGTTTTGATTAAACTCCGCGAAGCATGCAAACGCTATAAAACAGAAAAATTATCTGAAATAATTATCACTAACTAAAATAAATTGCTGTTGTCATTTTTCACACAAAAAACCATTTTTCTGGCATCAAAACGAGTAACTTATTTATGAAACAGTCGCTAGTGAATTGGCTCCTGACATTATCAGCACTCCTGCTCTCAAACGACTGAGACAAACAAACACGAGACGGGAATAAACACAACAAAACGACTGAACTGTAACGGTACAATCAGAGCAATGAAACGCAAGCATAATTGAGTGATCAATCCAGAGCGCTTTTATCTCATGAACACACACGCAGACGCATAACACACACACACACACACTCACACATACACAGACACACACACACACACCCTCACACTCTCACACTCTCACAGACACAGACACAGACACAGACACAGACACAGACACACGCACACACAGAGACACAGACACACACTCTCACTCACACACACACCTCACACTCTCACAGACACAGACACAGACACAGACACAGAACACGCACTCACACACGCACGCACGCACGCACACACAGAGACACACACACACACACACACACACACACACACACACACACACACACACACACACACACACACACACACACACACACACAGACACACACACAGACACAGACACACACACACACACACACACACACACACAGACGCATACACACACAAACAGAGACACACACACACACAGACACAGACAGACACACACACACACACACACACACACACACACAGAGAAAGACTCACACACACACACACCGCACACACACACACACACACAGTGCTGTTGTATTGCAGCAGTGACGGATCAAACCGAGTCTGACACACACTCTATCAGAGCTGGCGATCCTTCATTTCACCTCCATCTCGCCTCTGACACACACCACGCTGGAGAAGAACAGCTCTCTAATATCAGCCCTCGTTTCATCCCCTTCTCCATCCAGGGAACACCGAACAGCACACTAGCATGACTATTTCTGCAGTATGCAGCACATATGATGTTACAGAATAAGACAAATGTGCATAGAGTAAAATAAACAATAATGAATATTCCAGCATCAAAATCCACATTTTCAGCCTTCAAGACATTTTCAGTGTGTTCTTGCTCTTGAGAATCACAATCTAAAGAAAAACCCATTGAAAGGCCTGTAATTCTGTCCCTCAGAGCCTTGTTTTTATTCACGTCAAATCAAATATTGCATCTATCCTGGCTAAAGACCCTCTGAGAAAGCTTTAGGAGATTGTGCAGTTCTTCTTCTGACATTTTCAAGTTCACCCTCCACTGACACACAATCAGTTATTTACATGAGGATATACCTTCTATACACTTATACATTGTTTTTATATAAAAACTATTCAAACAATATGTTAAAAACAGTATTTCTCGATAAAAAAATATAATGGATTGAAGTACTAAAATTACTAACACTAAATAGATTAAATATCATAAAATATATTGATATTTTAATATTTAATAAATTGTATTTCTTAAAATTCCTCTTTGATTACTAAAATTCCATATTTAAGCTCTTTCATTGAATTGTCTTCAATTTAACTACACACCCTTACCTCATAATATTTGTGATTTAGAAAATTCATTCTGCATAAAAGTCAGACATTGCTTGTCTTTAGGCCTAATAAAATATAAAGAAATTCTATAATATAAGTATATACTAAAATAACTACTATACATATGACCCAACACTTAATACCACAATTTCATTTTTACAACTTAAATAGACATTATTTCTTTATTTTGACTCCTTTATCAGTATTAAAGTTAACTAAAACCATGAAATAACATTTTCATTACTTGAAATATTAGAACTGTTAATTGTAATAAAGAAAAAAACTAAACCAATTTATATCAGCTTCTTGTGACATTTCTCCACATTATTATTTTCGTTTAGTTTTAACTTGATGTACAAAAATAAGTAACAGGGAAATAAAATGAATAAAAAATACTTAGATATGTAAAAAAAAAGAATACGAAAATACATAAATGCAACTAACATTTTTAAACAAATGAAACCAAATATATAAAATAGGCCTATAAATAAAACAAACTAATAAAAAAGATACAATAAAAGATGTGACCCCAGACGTCTCCACGGGGAGTTTGTGTCATATTAATCACTTCTGGGGTCATTTTGTCCTCACAGATTGTCAGAGTAAATCCTCACACACACAAAGTCACTCAGAGCTCATATAAAGACTCCTGTAGGACACATGAACTTTAGTTCTGCATCGTTTCAGGGGAAAAGAGCTTTTTGTGCTGACTATGAGAATATTATGACCTTCCTGTTTGATCTGCTCAACAAATATTTCTCTGTGTGTCCTGTGATCAATGACTCCACACACACACACACACACACACACACACACACACACTCACGCTCACATAGACACATGACACGCACACACACAGACACATGCACACACACACACGACACACACACACACACACACACACACACCGCTTACACAGACATGACACGCACACACACACGCACACAGACACACACAGACACAGACACACACACACACACACACACACACACACACACACACACACGCTCTCACACACACACACACACACACACACACACACACACGCTCACACACACACACACACACACACACACACACACACACACATACACACACACACACACACACACACGCTCACACAGACATGACACGCACACACACGCGCACGCACACACACGCGCACGCACACACACACACGCTTTACTATTTCGCATCTCTTTAATGGCAGCATGCCGTTTCAAATGTTTCTTTTTTTAAAACTATCACTTGAAACATAATAAACATAAACTGATACAAACAAATATGGTAAATGCACTATTTAGTCAAATCAATTTAATAAATGCACTAATAATAAAAAAAAATAGCATATAGTAATAAAAATAACAAAAACTACTGAAACTTTATCAAAAATGTCTATGACAGCGAAAAATATAAAAATAAAATTTTATTCAAAATATTAATACAAACTATAATAATATAATATAATAATCTACTATATATATATATATATATATATATGCATATTAATTTATTTTTTACATTAAGTAATGTTGCTGTCTTGTCAACTACCTGTAATAAAATAAATGTCATATGTTCATTAAAAATAAATAAGTTTAATGGTTTAATAATAGCTTAATCAAGGTTTTTTTATTCTTTTATTTCAGCTAACTTTGATTTAATTTCAAGGAACAGATAGGATTTGTATGGTTCTAGTTTTAGTAAATATACATAGTTAAATCTGGTTCTAGTTTTAGTAAATATACATGGTTAAATCTGGTTCTAGTTTTAGTAATATACATGGTTAAATCTGGTTCTAGTTTTAGTAAATATACATAGTTAAATCTGGTTCTAGTTTTAGTAAATATACATGGTTAAATCTGGTTCTAGTTTTAGTAATATACATGGTTAAATCTGGTTCTAGTTTTAGTAAATATACATGGTTAAATCTGGTTCTAGTTTTAGTAAATATACATGGTTAAATCTGGTTCTAGTTTTAGTAAATATACATGGTTAAATCTGGTTCTAGTTTTAGTAAATATACATGGTTAAATCTGGTTCTAGTTTTAGTAAATATACATGGTTAAATCTAGTTTTAGTAAATATACATGGTTAAATCTGGTTCTAGTTTTAGTAAATATACATGGTTAAATCTGGTTCTAGTTTTAGTAAATATACATGGTTAAATCTGGTTCTAGTTTTAGTAAATATACATGGTTAAATCTGGTTCTAGTTTTAGTAAATATACATGGTTAAATCTGGTTCTAGTTTTAGTAAATATACATGGTTAAATCTGGTTCTAGTTTTAGTAAATATACATGGTATATGTAAATATAAATCTCTAAACCTGACCCAGGAACCGTGTGAAACAGGACGATATAATGATGAGCTATTTCAGAGTAAAAGCCTCTCTATTGATGACAAGGAGACGAATGTGACTCGGACGCCGGCGGCACGCGGGCGGCGAGGAGAGCGGTGTACGTGGGTTTATCAGTGGCAGATGGCATCACTGGCAGACGGTGGCACACAGATGGTCCAGGTATCAGGTCAGGTGCCAGGGGCCCGCTGGGGAACAGGTCCATAAGATGGATCGGGCTGTCTGGGGCCAGACAAAAGCATGAAACAGGGTCAATACAAACGCTCTCTCTCTCATCCTCTGCTTCCGTTCTTACACGTCTTTCTTTCTCTTGAGACGCGGAGAAGGATTATTTTGGAGGAGGCAACACCTCTCCGTGAATGTATCTCGGGCGAGCACCAAGTCTATATATTTAACAGTCATAGCCATTACAAGCCTAAGACAACTTTCTGCTCCACGGAGCCTGAAGGAGCATGCGTGATGAATCAAACAGAGGACTTCATATTTCTTTATGTAAGACGCAGAAAAATCATAAAGCACGATCGTGTTTAATTACCCGCGATGTTTCTGAAAGCTTAGTCTAGATCAACAAAACTAAAACAACATTTATAAAAAATAGCTATATTAAAAGTTTGGCCATCACTGATAAGAACAGAATTATTTTAATGTTATGGCTAAAAAAAATACAAATAAAATAAAGCGTTAATACACTGAATTTTCCCCCTATTTTGCAAATAAAAAAATAAAAAAATAGTGAATTATTGCATCATTATATAATGCACAGTATGAAAAAATCTTGATTGCTTTTCTCTTCGTTCTCTAAGAATTAAATAAAATATATAAAGACTTTATTCTATTTTGGTCAACAATGACAAGAAGAGAATTATATATAATATATATATTATAAATAATACAATAAAAAAATATATTCCTTTTATTTTTTCATGTCAAAATAAATAAAAAATTGTGAATCATCATAGCATTATAATGCACAGAAAAACATCTGGAAAGGAATAAAATTATAATTCTAGTTAATCTCTGAAGCTCTTGTGGAGAGTAAAACGTGCTTGTAAGACAGTGATTTGTCAATGAATCATTCTATGAATTAGTTCTTACAATCAAACAGGTTCAGAATCATTCATCTGCATAAAAATGAATTTAAAAACCCTGAGATTAGAAGCAACCAAAACTCTGAAAGGAAAGAAACGGAAAGCCTTAATCTGATCGTGACCGTAACGCTTCCCAACACGATACATTATGTAATTCATATCTCCTCTTTCAAACGCACAGCTCAACAACTGGAGAAATATGAATAACTGTCATAATGAGGATTGTCTCTTTTCAAGTACTGCTGAAGGTTAAATCTATAGCGTAAATGAAAACAACAGTGTGCTGTACAGAACGGACAAAGACATTAAATCTAGTGAAAGCAGAGGATGAATGATGGAGAGGAACATTAATCTCCTGCGTTTGATGTTATGAAGACCTGTACAGACCTATAGATGAAGAGAATCAGATTTACTCCTGTACTTTATCCACTGTCACAGTCAAGCTCGTTATAATGCTCTTATAATACCAGAGCATGCGTCCTGAATGACCGGAGAGATCTCCATAGATAACTAATGAGCAGCATCTACGCTTTTATCACGTCAGAAGAATGAATAATCCAACCATAAACCCACAACGTCATCAAATACAATAAGATACAATAATGAGATCATAATAAAAAATTATGAATTAAATAAAAGCTACATTAAAATGTTGGCCAATCATTTATTTTATAAAACAAAAAGATTTTAATGTTATTGATATTTAAACAAAAACTATACAATCACTGTTAAAATACCCATTATAAAAAAAAAAAAATGTAAATTTTTTTATCAACTTGATTTTATATGTATATCAACGTATATTATATTAAACAGACTTAGGTTTTATTTATATAACTTATAAAAAGCTGAAATTGCTCAGCTTACTTTAATGAGTTAAAAACAAGCTGCCATGACTTTTTATAGTTGTGTTAATAAATAATATAAATACAATGAAAGAACAAAACAACAGTATTATTTCTATGTTATGGTGGAAAAACTAAATAAAATAAAAATAAAAAATATAAATAAATAATATATAAAATATAAAAAAAATATATGTTTTTCTATTTTTTCTGAATAAATAAAAACAAAACCTAGTGAATTATCACAGCATTATAAAGCACAGTATGAAAACATGAAACCATTTCTTTTCTCCAAAGAGCTGTAGTGATGCATGTCTAAATAAAGTCTTTCCAGTTACTCATTAAAACGCTAGTCATATATGAATAAATAAAAAACAAACAATGACGTAAAATACTTCTCTGGTTAAATAGAGAGTAAAATGCGCTAGTAAGATTATTCAGTTCATTTCAATAAATCAATCATACTGGTTCAGAATAATTCATCATCAAATTAATCTGCATCAAACTGAATGATTAAAAAACAACAACATTTTTATACAGGTCTTTATAACCCACACAGACAATCAGCATCTATGCTCTTATCATACCAGGCCTCCAGAGAATCCCACAATTCAGCCGTAAACCAACAACTTGATTCAGTGCATCACACACAGTCAGTGGAAATGAATTGAAATAATTTGAAGCCTTTATGTACAATGCATTTTAAAGGTATTCATAATGAATATTGTAATGCATTATATTGTTTCATAAATTGCAATCGAATCTAAAATTAAATGCATATAATAATTGCAGATTCCTTGTTACATCTGACATTGGTTGTTTGTCATGTGTTTAATGTGTTATACTTTCTAAAGGTGTCACAATGTAGTATAACTTTGGTGCAATTATTCATGAGATCAGACAATACAAGGCATAATTAATGCTTCATATAAAGGCTTAAAGGGTAATATTAGAAAGCGTTTGAGAAACTGTATCTGAGATGCTTTGTGCCCTGCAGAGCCACGGGACAGTTACATAAACACACACGACATAAATGAGCATGTCATGTTTATATTACATATAGTCGCATAACCCCCCCCCACACTGTCACAGATGCACTGAAGAGGACACGGAAACACATTCATCAGCCCTCAGACAGCACTCGCATTTCAGAAAATAACTATTACAATATACTAATTATACTAATATTAGCCATGTTTCAATTCCTTTTTAGTCCGTTTGTGAAACCGATTGATGCATTAAAGAACAAAGAGCATTTCATTTTCTTTCAGTAGATATATGCAAACTTTTTTTAACAAGTTCATTTTTATTCATTAAATTGATCAAAAGTGATTATTCATCTGTGAATCCTGAACAATTAAATTTCCACAAAAATATTGTGCAGCACGACTGTTTTGAACATTGATCATAATCAGAAATGTTTTTTCAGTATATTATTATGATTTCTGAAGATCATGTGACACTGAAGACTGGAGGAATGATGCTGAAAATACAGATTTGATCACAGAAATAAATTACATTTTACAATATGTTCACAAAGAGAACAGCTAGTTTAAATTGTAATAATATTTCACAGTTTTTATTGTATTTTTGATCAAATCAATTCAGCCTTGATGAGCATAAAAAGCTTCTTTCAAAGACATAATACAAATTACTCCAAATTTGAAATGGTACTGTATAGTAATAATAATACTGTTACACAACAGCATTAAGAACAAAACAATAATCTACCGAGTGATATTGACTTTTAGTCTAGCTGTATGGCATCATGAACTTAATTTTAGAGTATTCTTAAAAAACAAAACAAAAAGTTAACCAAATCATAATTTGTAGTCTAAATAACTAGCTGTTGGAAAAATAAACATAAATTGATTAAAATGTATATATGTTAATTTATTTAAAATAGACCAAAAAATGTCATAATTAATTTACAGTTAAATCAATTAAACAATTAAGATCTGCTTACCACCGAGGAATCACAGATGAGCATTTGAAGTGTTCGGAGGAGGAAGAGGAAGACGTCTCTCTCATCTTCATCTTCCTCAGACGGCGTCTAGGCTTACAGGAAGGAAACGAGACTCATGTTCAATGTTAAATATGTCTTTCAGAATCCAATAAATCCATTATTTCACTCCGTGACCCCAGGACAGTCATGGACGCGTTTCACTGTCTCAGATGATGATGATGATGATGATGATGATGAGAGAGCTCAGAGGCTTTGACCCCTTTCAGCACCCACTAATAATGAAAATATTACTGTCCATTATCATTGTGATTACCACTTTATCTCATATGCTAGCCAATATTATCACTTATATAACTACATTTGAAGTACATAACATACATCACTTATATAACTACATTAGAAAACTACGTTTTCTAAATCAATTCAAGTGTTTTTCTGAAAAAAATAAAATAAAAATTAAGCTAAAAAAAAACAAAAAAAAAACAAAGTTTTTACTTAATTAAAGTATTCAAACAAATATACTTATACTACAAATACTACAAATATACTTACAATAATATAACTTTATATCGGGCTTTAATGACAAAAAGAAGTAACTCATGATCTGCAAAGGAGTTGAAAATTATACAAAATAAAAATATTCCATTTAACGTAAAATTACTAAATAAATATGGATTTAATTATGCAAAAAAGTATAATTTTTTTATTTTAATTAACTTTTTTTTTTATACCTTTTAAAATATGATAAGAAATATTACATTTAACGTCTAAGAACTAATAAATACATAAATACATTATAAATATATTTGAACAAAAAGCATAATTTAGTTTACAATCTGCCAGGAGGTGAAATATCTTCAAATACTATTTAATATCAAAGAGCTTATATGTGATGTCGCAGAAAACATCTGGCTCATGTTTGCTTGTCATAATTCTGACCTTGAAATCAGACAATTATGCATAAAATAATGTGTTCAGATTAACTCATGCATGTAAAAATGAGCTGAGAGCTGATCAAAAAGCTGTAATCTGGCTCAGATTCAGACAGGAATCATGTGTTTGTGGTGTTTTGCTGCTGATAAATAATAATGATCAAAAGCAGAAATGCTATGAAATGCACATATTTAGTGATTTCATTCAGCATGTAGATGATACTGCATGTAAGTTTGGCGTGTTAAATCTGTCTCTTGATTGGTTCTGGGTGTTTTTCACACTTCTAGTCTGCAGTAAAAGCCGTATAGACAAACATATCCGTCAGCCGGCGTCATTGATCGCTCTCAGACCGATCCATTGATGGACACAGACACAAACCAATGCTGATGAAAGGAGGTGGTCTGGAAAGGAACACAATGCTTTCTTGTTTGAGCGTGTCTGTAGATGATCTTTGTGTCAGCATGTTTGAAGATCTTCACCTGAGATGTGTGGCTTTCCATCATCTTCATCGCTTTAGTTTCTCTCCTCTCCTGCAAAATGAAGGGAGAATGTCAAAGTGTTGCTTGTATGCTACATAAAAAGACACTTTTATTTCCTGAGACTGTCATAAAAATGCAAAGTAAAGGTATAGAAACAGCGCATCTAGCTTGTGTGAAATATGCCTTGTTTCTCATATTGGTGTTGTAGACCGCTGTCATCGCCGCCTCCTAATCGAATGCATTGTGCCGATCTTATAAACACCCTCCTTACTGAACAAATCAAATGTTTTTATTCAGAAAATATGAATAATAATGGGATTCCTGGCACTCTCTGTGGCAGGATTAACGGTGGAGCAGCACAGACGTGCGTCTAATAAATAAAAAGGCCTTTTCTAATTGAATTCTGCACGACTGGTCGATGTATGGATGTTGATTAAAGCCTTTACGCTGATTAATGACGGTCTTTACCGCAGCTGAGCGTTCTGAATCAGAGGATCTGATGAGAGCATTGCTCAACAGACAATCCGAGTTAAATACAGAGTCTTAATTATCTCCAGCAACAACAGATGTTACGTGTTTACAGCAAATAAAACGAGGAATAACAAGAGGTTTCTACTTAAATCAAGGATATTGTTTGTATGCTGATTCTTTGATAACTAGTCACAATGATAGGCCTGAAAGATCAATTTATTTTTCATAACGCATATTACTGGTCTTATTGTGAACACAAACTATGCATTTATTATTATTATCTCAAGTTCAAAATTCACTCAGAAATACACTGCCTTTCAACGGTTTGAGTCTGACCTGGCAAGTTATATATATGTGTGTGTGTTTTTGAAAGAAGTCTATTCTTCTCACCAAGACTGCATTTATTTAATAAAAAATACAGTACAAATGTGAAATATTATTACAATTTAAAATAGCTGTTCTCTTTGTGAATATGTGTTAAAATGTAATTTATTTCTGTGATGCGCAGCTGTATTTTCAGCATCATTACTGCAGTCTTCAGTGTCACATGATCTTCAGAAATCATAATAATATACTGATTTACTGCTCCAGAAACATTTCTGATTATTATCAATGTTGAAAACAGTTATGCTGCCCAATATTTTTATGAAAACCATGATACATTTTATTTTTCAGGATTCTATGATTAATAAAATTTTTTAAAAAACAGTATTAACAAAAATCTTTTGTATGCAAAATCTTGCTGAATAGAAATATTCATAAATAAAAATTACATATAAATGCATCATTCATTCATTCAAAACTTCTTCATCCAAGTCTCAACATCATTTCTCACTGAATATCCTGTTTCACTGAAAACAAGACAAAAACACTGATTAAGGAATAGAAACACTGTTCATTTATTCTTTCTTTGCTACTGAAATCAATGACGAGTGAGCAAGTGTTCAGGCCTTGGTGTTTAATGATATACAAAATACTATACTTAATAACCCGAGACGTATTAAAACAGTGTTCTGGACATCCAAGAGACTGCCTGAGGCTTCACATATCAGATCTACACAGACACACACACAAACACACACACACACACACTCACACACACACACACACACACACACACACACACACACACACACACACACACACACCCTACCTAGACTCATTTGAGAACTCCTGATGGTGTTTAGATAGATCTACACACACACACACACACACACACACACACACACACACACACACACGCACACACACACACACACCCTACCTAGACTCATTTGAGAACTCCTGATGGTGTTTAGATAGATCTACACACACACACACACACACACTCATTTGAGAACTCCTGATGGTGTTTAGATAGATCTACACACACACACACACACACACACACACACACACTCCCTACCTACACTCATTTGAGAACTCCTGATGGTGTTTAGATAGATCTACACACACACACACACACACACACACACACCCTGCCTAGACTCATTTGAGAACTCCTGATGGTGTTTAGATAGATCTACACACACACACACACACACACACACAGACACACACCCTACCTAGACTCATTTGAGAACTCCTGATGGTGTTTAGATAGATCTACACACACACACACACACACACACACACTACCTAGACTCATTTGAGAACTCCTGATGGTGTTTAGATAGATCTACACACACACACACACACACACACACACTACCTAGACTCATTTGAGAACTCCTGATGGTGTTTAGATAGATCTACACACACACACACACACACACACACACACACACACACACACAGACACACACAGACACACACACACACACACACACACACACACACACACACACACACACTACCTAGACTCATTTGAGAACTCCTGATGGTGTTTAGATAGATCTACACGCACACACACACACACACACTACCTAGACTCATTTGAGAACTCCTGATGGTGTTTAGATAGATCTACACACACACACACACACACACACACACACACACACACACACACACACACACACACACACACACACACACACACACACACACACACACACACACACACACACACACACACACACACACACACCCTACCTACACTCATTTGAGAACTCCTGATGGTGTTTAGATAGATCTACACACACACAGACACACACACACACACACACACACACACACACACACACACACACACACACACCCTACCTACACTCATTTGAGAACTCCTGATGGTGTTTAGATAGATCTACACACACACACACACACACACACACTAACTAGACTCCTTTGAGAACTCCTGATGGTGTTTAGATAGATCTACACACACACACACAGACACACACACACACACACACACACACACACACACACACACCCCCTACCTACACTCATTTGAGAACTCCTGATGGTGTTTAGATAGATCTACAGTGCAAACATCATTCCCAGATCTCTAGAGAGTTAAAGCTGAGAGATGCACAGGTAAGAGCGTATGCATATGAATATCTTGAGCAGAGATGCTGACATATACATTTGGTTTCATGGATGAGGGAATAACTGGTGTGTTGACTTTTATCTGAACATATGAACGTGCCAGGAAACAATAACATCTCTGGCGCCGCAGGGCTCCGGCAGTAAACGCATGCAAACTCCCGCCGTGCCTTCGGAGAGGTGGATGCATGAAGTGCTGGAATGAGCGGGCGGCTCTTGATATCATCATCTACAGGTTCCTGATCCACGGGGCTGAAGGATGCACAAATGACAAACAGTCACGTATGAGTAATGATCACTTGCGGGGGGAGAGGACGCTGGCGTTTGTTGTTCGCCGCTTCTCCGCCGCCACTCTCTTCTTTTAAAGAGTTTAAAAATTAATCTACTTAAGGCTTGCTTTGTACAGACTGTTATCAAACTGAAGGCGGTCTACTTTACTGTTACCTCGCTCGGCTCAACATCAACAGCGTGTTGTCGTTTTGCTTGTCATTGGAAGTAAATACCTGGATTTCGTCTGCTGCTACTAAGAGATTTACTCCCTGGTCCACCTCTCAGTTGTCCCGGTTGTGGTGACACACGTAATTCAATGCCATGTCATGGACAATTTATTTTCATTTGTTGCACTTGACAGTTTTGACAGTTTCTATTTGGCTAATGGCTAACGTTAGCTCCTGCCAAACTCATTTGGTGACTGGTATGAGGCTAAAGTATTCCATCCCGCAGCTGTTAAATTATAACAACCATACTGTAGCTCCAGCGTGCATTGCAGCTATTAAAGGACTTGGACTCCTACGCCGACCGCGTTACATACACAGAAGTTCCCGTCGAAAGTTTGTCTACCATCAGTCTGTCTGCTCTGCCTCGAGGATTAAATCCATCTGGACCGATGTTGCAGGTTTGACACGTCATCAGAACAACATCGCTCTCGGTGTTGGTAAAATGGGAATCACCGCGAGACGTCAAAATCCTGAGCTGGACTGCATGGGAAATAATGAGAGATCGCTTTTCATCGAGCAGGACATAAAACGTGGAGTGGATTTCAATGTACTACAGCCTCTACAGAGATGCATTACTTCATCAATGCTCAAAATAGAACTGTTTAATGCACAATCTCTCTCAAATAAGTCATCATTAGTACATGACCATATCATGGAAAAGGGTTTGGACCTTATGTGCTTAACAGAGACATGGCACCAGCCAGAGGTCTACTCTACATTAAATGAAGTCTGCCCCCCCGGTTACAGCTACCTAGAGAAAGCCCGCACTACTGGTCGTGGGGGTGGCCTAGCTATAATATATAGACAGAAAGTAGAGCTATATCCCCTCCCTTTGCCAATACTGTCCTCGTTTGAATGCTTTGCATTTAAATGTAAACCTCCTTTTCCTATGACAATACTTCTCATTTACCGGCCCCCTAAACTGAACTCCGTGTTCATCTCTGAAATTCATGACCTTCTTACAACACTCTGCTCTACCACTGGTAATATTTTAATACTTGGAGATTTTAATATTCATATAGATACTCCCTCCTGCAACTTTGCGGCTGAGTTTTTGCAATTATTGGACTGTCTTGATCTCCAACAACATATTGATGTGCCCACACATTCTAGAGGACACACATTGGATTTGGTTATTTCAAACTTTGCCCCCATTTGTAACCTTCTGGTGTATGACCTGGGTGTGTCTGACCATAAGGTAATTTCAATGGAGTTGCCACTCCCTTGTTCCTTAATCAAAGTGAAGCGTCAAATGTGTTTCAGAAATTTGAAGAAGATAAATCTAGTCTCCTTAGCAATAGATCTTCAGCAGCTCTCCTCTGCTGATTTCTCTTCAGTTACTGAGTCAGTTGACTTTTACAATAGATCTTTGAGCAGTCTCTTAGACATCCATGCGCCGGTCAAAACTAGAACTGTCACCTTCTCCCGTTCAGCCCCATGGTTTACCTGTGAGCTGCGAAAGATGAAGGAAGCCGGACGAGTCCTTGAGCGGCGTCTAAAGGTCACAGGACTCACTGTTCACAGGCAGGCCTACAGAGAGCATCAGAAGGCTTATGCAAAATCCCTGAGAGATGCTAGGTCACGATTCTATTCTGGTATCATTAACAATAACTCTGGAAACTCAAAGCAGCTATTCTCTACTATACATCACTTACTGAAACCGCAAGCTCACCCTCACTTAGAAGCTACAAAGGAGAGATGCGACACCTTTATTGTGTTTTTCAGAAAAAAAGTAGATAACATTCGCTCTTTTTTGTCTAGCTCCTCTGCTCTACCTGTTTTGACTGCTGATTTACAGCCTGAGACTCCCCAGCCTCTCCGCTGTTTTTCTGACATCTCACAGCAAGAGGTTGAGGACATAATCAGAAAGATGAAACCATCAACCTGTACCCTGGACCCTTTTCCTACAGCCTTGGTGAAATCTAACCTCTGCGCCATAAGTCCCCTGATTACTAAGGTTATCAATCACTCCCTCCAGGCTGGTCATGTGCCACCTGAACTGAAAACTGCTGTCATCAGACCACATCTTAAAAAACCTACATTAGATCCAGAAGTCCTTGCCAACTACAGGCCTATCTCTAACCTTCCATTTCTTTCTAAAGTGTTAGAGAAAATAGTTGCTGCACAACTTCAGACCCACTTAAAACAAAATAATTTGTTTGAGAAATTCCA
>CM049873.1:34576338-34583838 GCA_027474115.1 Schizopygopsis malacanthus | reverse complement strand
ATTAGAGAGCTGTTTGCACCAGTAAACTTACATTAATCAATGTTCATCCATTAGTTCACTCACATTTCAAAACTTGTTTAAAACATAATCAAGTGCATTGAAACCATCATTTTGGTTTTAATTTCGGTAAGCCTTTATTCATGTTTAAACGCGGATGTAAATCTCAGTCAGTGATCGATTTGAAACTCGGTTTCATTTTCCAAAAGGGACCGTAAACGTTATCAGAGTAATGTCAAATTCCCTTTGCAATAATGCAATTAAACACTTTTATTCAGCAAAGATGCATTAATTTGATCAAAAGTGACAATAAAGACATTTATAATGTTCCAAAAATTATATTTCAAATAAATGCTGTTCATTTGAACTTAATATTTGTAAAATAATTCTGAAAAATAAAATGTCTCAAAGTTTCCATAAAATATCCTTAAAGCACAACTATTTTCAACATTGATAATAATCAAAAATGTTTATTGAGCAACAAATCATCATATTACAATGATTTCTGAAGATCATGTGACACTGAAGACTGCAGTAATGATGCTGAAAATACATATTTGATCACAGGAATAAATTACAGTTTAACAGATATTCACATAGAAAACAGCTATTTGAAATCGCAATAATATTTCACATTTTGTACTGTATTTATGGTCAAATAAATGCAGCCTTGGTGAGTATAAAGGACTTTATAATAGTGTGAAAGGTATTGTGTTATATTGGTTGAACACAGACACACTCAGTGAGGAATATAAAAGGCAAGAGTTAATAATAAGAGTATAATATTAAATTAAACTCAATTTCTTTCACAAAGCTACTCATGGGAAAGGCTTTTTCTGTTTCTCTCTCAAAGTGGAAGAGAAACAGAAACATTGCTGCTGTTTAACGACACTAAAGCCATCATAATTAATCTCAGATAAGAGGTTTAATCACTGATTTATTAAGACGTTTTAAATCAAATGATGCAACAGCGCTAAAACTCAATGAAACACCTAGATAACAAATCTTGGATTAGATCGAACCTGCTTAACTCTCATTCTGACGGCACCCATTCACTGCAGAGGATGCATTGGTGAGCAGGTGATGCAATGCATTTCTCCAAACCTGATGAAGAAACAAACTCATCCTCGTCCATAATCTTGTATTAGATCGAACCTGCTTAGCTCTCATTCTGACGGCACCCATTCACTGCAGAGGATGCATGCAGGATTTCTCCAAACCTGATGAAGAAACAAACTCATCCTCGTCCATAATCTTTGCTGGCCTGAGAGTGAGCACATTTTCTTTTTCGACCGAACCACTCCTTTAAAGCAAGAAGAAATGAAAAAGAAAATAGTTCATCTCACCTGTTATTGGCACCGTGTCGTGCTCTCTTATCTTCATCTAAACATGATGGTCAGTGTAATTCCACCATCACTCAACAATAATCAGACCTCCAGTCCAGTCCGGCTCCTTCAGCTCATCTGGTTTGTCTGAGTGTCTTTACAAGAAGGGTTTCTCGCCTCATCCAAGACTAGAACAGAAAACCACGGTTATTTCTTGAATACAACAATGCACCAAATTTATATCCACACTATTCTGCCTTCTGACACTTTGCAACCTTACATTTATAATTCTGCATTTAGCTGACGCTTTTATCCTTGTATTCAGACTATACATGTGTGTTCCCTGGGTTTATTTACCACCATAAAGCCTGTGCTTTTGTGATAGCATTTGTTCTTTGCTTTACCGGAAAGTACTTTCTTACGTAAATGTCTTAAAGAAGGAAAGAACGATGGCCAAAAGGCACGAGATGATTAGTATTCCGCGGCGAGGCTTCATCCAGCAGAATGTCAGCAGCACCTGGTCACGCCTCGGAGCGCAGGGCCACAGCATGATGGGATTGATACGGACCTCCCTGGAGGCAGAGAGGAGTGTGTCTAACAAGACCCTGCTCTCCTCCTCTCGATAGGCGATCGAGGCCAGCGATACGGTCACCTGTGCTCAAAACTGGCATCAAAAATATAGTTTGCTTAGTGTTGAAAATTTTATGAATTTGTCTCTTATTAAAATGTGTAAATAATCTTGCTCCAGAAATGATATGCCCATTAATATCAAAACAGAGTAGTAAGGGGATCACTACAAGAGGAGCAACCAATCAGAATTGTACAGTACCGAAGAGAAAAACTAAATTTGCACAATCCACATCTTCAGTTCAAGGTACCCTGCTTTGGAACAGCCTGAAAATGCAAACAGAGTTGAACATTTGTCAAAGAAATTTGAAAAAGTGGTTCAAACTAAAGAAGGTTTGTGAACACTGATGGTCTTACACAGTCTCAGCTTTTTATTTTTATTTCCATTATTTTATTATTGTCTTGCTGTTGTTAAAAAAGCCTAACCAGGGACTGGGGCTGCAAATTAGCCTACGGTTATAAGCCTATATGTGGAGCGCCGGCTGCTTGATATTGTAGCAATGTTAAACTGCATTGACCCTGTTAAATAAACCAATAAATAAAATAAAACCCCGAGAGGAGACGCGGTGAATGACCGAGATCCAAACGTGCACGGGCTGCCCCACGACTCAGTGTACAGAAACATACTTCACCTGTCAAAGACTTCTGACACTGCTGAAATAAACTGTGCTTTTCCTTCAGAAATCTCTTTGTGGAAGAAAAGCACCGCTGAAGGTCTCGTGGCTATTGGTTTTACACTGGCTTAAGTTTGAAGCTACTTGCATTTGCAGCAAGTGAACAACTGCGTGTCTGCTTTGTAACGAAACTATGATGCTATACAGAAAAACAAGTGATTTCTTTCAGCTTTTACTTGCATAGCAGATATAAAATAGTTATCAGAAGTAGGCAGATGTGAAATATAAGCATAAAATATGTCATTTATATTATATAATTAACAGGGAACCCGAAGTAATAAACGCAACTTCTTTATGCTGAGTCAGAAATATTGATTATGCTTTACAGTACGGTTTTGTTTGTTAACAGTAATAAACTACATTAGTTAACATGAAATACTTCACTAATACAAGGCTCATACATTTGAAAAGTCAAAACTTGTATCTGTTCAAATTTAATGCAAAACATGAAAACATGATTTTTTATTAAATAACATTAACAAGGTTTAATAAATGCTTTTTTATATTAATCTATATATTAATGCTGCAACGTAAATGTATTAAAAATAAGTCATAATACAATATAAGACTACATTAGTTAACACTTGTAAAGCATTTATTAATCTTAATGTTCATTTCAACAGTTAATTAAACATTTCCAAACGTTAAGACTTTTTCAAGACTACAGGTTAACATTTTAAAGGGATAGTTCACCCCAAAATACTCCAGTCTTCATTGACTCACCTCACGTCTTTGGGACGAGGCCTGTGCTACAGATGCTAAACAATAGAAGTCCTCTTTCAAGAGAAACGCACACAGTCTTTATAATTCCCATCAGAGCTGAAGATTCACCATATCAAAGCACTAGAGACTCACTGTTCTTCAGTGAAGGTCTCGCACCTGCTTTATCTGCTTTCTTCAAAACAAAACAAGAGGGAGATTTCATGCTAGATCTGTGGTTTAAACTTTTCAGACTGTTTGTAAAGAAGAAAAGGTTAAACATTATTTGGTAACACTTTATTTTAAGGTGTCATAATACAGAGTAATTACCTAGTTAAGTACTTAGTAGTAGCCATTGTACTTACATGAAACAAAATGTACTTTCCATGTAACTAAGTTATGTACTTTAGTTTGTAATTATGTCGATGTGATAGACAGCTACTGTTACACATAAGATACAGACCGAGTCTGTTACACAGCTACTTGTACACTTAAGTACAATCTTGATACACTATTTTAAGTAGCTAAAGTCTGTGTAATTTTCTGTAATTGTATTGTAATTAGAAAGGTATTACATCAAAGGGGTTAAATCAAACTAAGGTGTACAGTGACAGTGGCATGCACAAGGGGGGGGGACTCGAACCCTGCTCCTTTGAGGTCCGATGCTAAAGGGCCCTTGCGGCGCGGTCTGTGGATATGAACGATACTATATGCAGTGTATGCTGTTTGCGTAGGGCACCATCCCAGGTAGGCTACATTCATAATCAAAGAAGGATATATAAGACAATATTTTTTTGTGCTTATAAAAACAGACCAAAGCAACTGAGCTCCAGAAATACCGTTTAAGATGAAGATCAGAACTGACTCAAATGATTCGCGCTCCGCGGTCCCGATCTGACTCAAATGATTCGCGCTCCGCGGTCCCGATCTGACTCAAATGATTCGCGCTCCGCGGTCCCGATCTGACTCAAATGATTCGCGCTCCGCGGTCCCGATCTGACTCAAATGATTCGCGCTCCGCGGTCCCGATCTGACTCAAATGATTCGCGCTCCGCGGTCCCGATCTGACTCAAATGATTCGCGCTCCGCGGTCCCGAACTGACTCAAATGATTCGCGCTCCGCGGTCCCGATCTGACTCAAATGATTCGCGCTCCGCGGTCCCGATCTGACTCAAATGATTCGCGCTCCGCGGTCCCGATCTGACTCAAATGATTCGCGCTCCGCGGTCCCGATCTGACTCAAATGATTCGCGCTCCGCGGTCCCGATCTGACTCAAATGATTCGCGCTCCGCGGTCCCGATCTGACTCAAATGATTCGCGCTCCGCGGTCCCGATCTGACTCAAATGATTCGCGCTCCGCGGTCCCGAACTGACTCAAATGATTCGCGCTCCGCGGTCCCGATCTGACTCAAATGATTCGCGCTCCGCGGTCCCGATCTGACTCAAATGATTCGCGCTCCGCGGTCCCGAACTGACTCAAATGATTCGCGCTCCGCGGTCCCGATCTGACTCAAATGATTCGCGCTCCGCGGTCCCGATCTGACTCAAATGATTCGCGCTCCGCGGTCCCGATCTGACTCAAATGATTCGCGCTCCGCGGTCCCGATCTGACTCAAATGATTCGCGCTCCGCGGTCCCGAACTGACTCAAATGATTCGCGCTCCGCGGTCCCGAACTGACTCAAATGATTCGCGCTCCGCGGTCCCGATCTGACTCAAATGATTCGCGCTCCGCGGTCCCGAACTGACTCAAATGATTCGCGCTCCGCGGTCCCGAACTGACTCAAATGATTCGCGCTCCGCGGTCCCGATCTGACTCAAATGATTCGCGCTCCGCGGTCCCGATCTGACTCAAATGATTCGCGCTCCGCGGTCCCGATCTGACTCAAATGATTCGCGCTCCGCGGTCCCGATCTGACTCAAATGATTCGCGCTCCGCGGTCCCGATCTGACTCAAATGATTCGCGCAAATGATTCCGTGGTCCCGAACTGACTCAAATGATTCGCGCTCCGCGGTCCCGATCTGACTCAAATGATTCGCGCTCCGCGGTCCCGATCTGACTCAAATGATTCGCGCTCCGCGGTCCCGAACTGACTCAAATGATTCGCGCTCCGCGGTCCCGATCTGACTCAAATGATGCGCGCTCCGCGGTCCCGAACTGACTCAAATGATTCGCGCTCCGCGGTCCCGATCTGACTCAAATGATTCGCGCTCCGCGGTCCCGATCTGACTCAAATGATTCGCGCTCCGCGGTCCCGATCTGACTCAAATGATTCGCGCTCCGCGGTCCCGATCTGACTCAAATGATTCGCGCTCCGCGGTCCCGATCTGACTCAAATGATTCGCGCTCCGCGGTCCCGATCTGACTCAAATGATTCGCGCTCCGCGGTCCCGAACTGACTCAAATGATTCGCGCTCCGCGGTCCCGATCTGACTCAAATGATTCGCGCTCCGCGGTCCCGATCTGACTCAAATGATTCGCGCTCCGCGGTCCCGAACTGACTCAAATGATTCGCGCTCCGCGGTCCCGGACTGACTCAAATGATTCGCGCTCCGCGGTCCCGATCTGACTCAAATGATTCGCGCTCCGCGGTCCCGATCTGACTCAAATGATTCGCGCTCCGCGGTCCCGGACTGACTCAAATGATTCGCGCTCCGCGGTCCCGATCTGACTCAAATGATTCGCGCTCCGCGGTCCCGAACTGACTCAAATGATTCGCGCTCCGCGGTCCCGATCTGACTCAAATGATTCGCGCTCCGCGGTCCCGATCTGACTCAAATGATTCGCGCTCCGCGGTCCCGAACTGACTCAAATGATTCGCGCTCCGCGGTCCCGATCTGACTCAAATGATTCGCGCTCCGCGGTCCCGATCTGACTCAAATGATTCGCGCTCCGCGGTCCCGATCTGACTCAAATGATTCGCGCTCCGCGGTCCCGATCTGACTCAAATGATTCGCGCTCCGCGGTCCCGAACTGACTCAAATGATTCGCGCTCCGCGGTCCCGGACTGACTCAAATGATTCGCGCTCCGCGGTCCCGAACTGACTCAAATGATTCGCGCTCCGCGTCCCGATCTGACTCAAATGATTCGCGCTCCGCGTCCCGAACTGACTCAAATGATTCGCGCTCCGCGGTCCCGAACTGACTCAAATGATTCCCGAACACTAGTCTTGACTGAAAAACTTTAATACAGTTTCTTTAATAGGAATCAATCTATATAGTGTTTTATTTGTATATTAGTTCATGCAGTTTCTTGAATGCTCTGCTAAATACACCTATTGTACCTGAAACTAAAACACGGTTTATTTTATTTGTATATTATGTGTATTTGTAATGTGTGTCTTTGTTCTCATTTCTTAATAACAAATAAAATAATGACAACGATTTTTATCTTCTCCCACTTTGGCCTAAATATCTGCATCCTTTAAAAGGCTTTGTCTTTATAAAAGGGAAATTAGTTTGTCTGTGATGCTCAAACAGCTTCAAAATAGAAAAACCAACATGACAAAGAATCATGACCCGGTCATGAGAATCATAGAATCAAAGAATCATAGAATTTGAATACAGCTTATAATGCAAAACCCAGGGATGTGAAGCTTTGGTTAAGGATCTGTAAAACACATCGACTGTGCCAGAACCGTTCTATCTGTTCGTCAAAACGATCAGGTTGGGAGAATACATTTTCCAGCCAAAGGCAGACGGCTGAAAACCCGAAGCCCCAGAACTCGTCTAAATGAAAATCGACTGACATCATGAGCTCGAGTTAGTCCTGACGATAAAAGCTTCAGAAGATACACACAGAACGAACGCGCTGAAACCGAGGCTTTAATGGGGTCTTCAGACCAGAGCGCCGGTCCACTGGGGATTTTATGTTGTGCTTTTATTGGAACTGTGAATATGATTTTCTGATGATCCAACATAGCATCACAACGGTGATTGCTTTGGATTCTGGGACCTTCTATTGGTTTTGTTGGATGCCCGAGGATGGAGTTTATCATCCACCTTAAATGGCTGAAGATTTTATTGTCTGGAAACAGTGTGTGCGAATCCAAACTGTCCCAAAGGAGCCTTGGTTTGTGCACATATACACACACAAACATTAACTAGTGATCTAAACAAGTACTTCAGATGTATATTGTTTACATATAAATAACATCAGAATCTCAGCAATGGATG
>CM049873.1:34523838-34573838 GCA_027474115.1 Schizopygopsis malacanthus | reverse complement strand
CTGTTCCGCATCATTGTTACTTGAAAGGACAGTTTATAAAGCAAATGACCATATCCAATTTCTGCTTGCATTTTCATGATTTCAAATGATTTATTTTAATGGAAAAATACACATTTAATGCATGTGTGCATCCATCCATACAGGTTTAAAAACGATATCATAGGCCTTTTCATAAAGAAAGTCTTAAACACTATTGTCTTGTTTTCAAATGAAACTCTGGGGATATTTACGGTGGACGAGAGAGCTCAAGAAAACACATGCAGATGGAAAAAGCACCAGTGAATCAAGAAAACATCAGTTTGACAGCAGGTGCAACAAATGCTCACAACACAACCAAACACAGAATTATTTTGTGGCGCGTCTCTTAGTTTGGTTGAGCATTTGTAGCACGTGTGTTGTCAAATTGATGAAGTTGTTTTCTTAATTTGCGGGTGTTTTTTTCTATTTGCAGTGCGTTGAGTTCTCTCGGCCACGGTGCATAAAAAGTCAAAAAATGTGCATCATAAAACATAAGCGCTCAACTGAGGCAGATTTTTTGTCTGTTTAGAAGGCATGCACACCATGATGGAAACACATTTGCTGAATAAATCCCTCCATGCACAACAATAAAAACATATGTGAATTTGCCTCTACAGAGGATGTGATTGGATAACTGGACTAATCAGTGGACCAATCGCATTGCACAGCATCTCAAAGGTTGATTTTTTGGCACTTCTGACCTAGCAAATGCACGTTTATACATCGCAATTCTGAGTTTACATCTCACAATTCTGGTATAATACTGTATAATACTTTTCTCACAGTTGCAAGTTTATATCTTCCAAATCTGACTTTATAACTTTGCAACTGCAAGAAAAACAAGTCCGGTATTTTATTTACTTTACAGAGGAGTTATTTAGTAATGCAATTATTGACCCATAAAATGCCATGGTTAGCATTTAACACCACACCTTTTTTATTAAGAAATAAATCCATCTCAAGCGTCTCATGATTTATTGCGAGTGTAATTATTTTAGAATTTGCCTAAACAAATCGGATTGTATTATTAAAAAAATATACTATAAAGTCTTATCAGCCTTTGAGTAAATTTACACTACTTATCTTTCATTAAGTTTAGCTGTCAAGATCAAGCACTCAAACAAATCTAACATGGCATGTTTAACTACAGCTCTGCTTATCTATCTTTACTGTTAAAGCTACACAAACTATTTTCCCACAGACAAAAATCCATGAATCCCTGATCAAACATGAACAAAGCAACACAGTTAAGCAGGTCGGACTGGGTGAACTGTGTCAAAGATTCTCCAAAAGAGTCAATAACATACATTTAATTTGACCTGGCACAGATAGTAAGAAATACCAGGAAAGTTCATGCTTCATATCAGGAAAACTCTTGAACTTAATCTGATTTTCTGTGATCCTGTACTTCCTCTCAAGGATGCCAAGAGCTGGCAACTAAAACATTTCTGATAATAAGTAAAGGTTTGTTTTTGCCTTGAAATCAGTCCCACCTGTTCAAACATGACTAGAACCCACTTGTTAATTAACAGACTGATCTTATGTTACGTAAAGGTGACCATGATTCATGACGGCCTTATAAAAGCAGATGTTTTTCACAAGTTGTCTTTGTAACTTCACTCGACCACAACATGAGGAGAGCGGCTTCATTTCTACTGCTGACGGCTCTCTTGGTCAACGGACAAGGTGGGAAAATGTAAGAGAAACTGCTTAGTTGAATTAAACGGTATGGTAGCTTGATGTTAAGTGTTCAGTCTGAATCAAATTTGACAGAATTACGCTGGGAGAACACTTTCGATGAGCCTCTAGATTTTAAGTGCCCTTCGGGACAGTCAATATCCTACATAAAGAGGTGAGTAGAAAGCAGACTGCACTTCGGTAAAGATACTGTCAAAATATTACTACATTACAAGTCAAAATATAAAGGGCCAAAAATGCACATTGTGTCCAAAAATGGACACGATATAATTCATTTAGCGGGCAAAACATTATACTGTAAGCTGGAAATGAGTAAGATTTCACATCAATATACTTGAGTTTAAGTATGAATTCTAAAAAACAATGCTTTTGTTTTATTAATGAAATACAATATAAAGTATCTATATGTAATCAGAACATCATGTTTCCCTGCATAAGCCAACATCAAAATCGTCACGAGGACCGAATATGGGAGTTCGGCTGTAAAGACACCTTCAATTCCAGTTCAGACTGTTTCTTGTCACCTAACGTCAATGATTTTGACCAAAAGTTCACCTATGAGTGTCCACCACACCACATCATGACAGGAATGAGCAGCTACCACAACAACAAGCGCGAGGACAGACGGTGAGCTCTGGTTTTGGACTGTTTTCACACCGGGCCGATGTCATTATTGTGTTTTTTTACACAGGTGGCAGTTTTACTGCTGTAGAAGTATTGACCTCTGTACCTCTGACTGCGAGTGGACTACTTATGTGAACTACTTTGATGAGTATTTCCACTGGACCGTACCAAACCAGAACTACCTGGTGGGAGCTGAAAGCTACCATGACAATAAACACGAGTAAGTACAGCTCCACAAAATTATCCGACATGCTCGTAGAACGGCTTCATGTAAAGCCTATAACGATTGGCTGCTTTCCGTATTACAAGATGCAAAACGCAATTTATAAGCAGCAGATATTTACATTTATGCATTTAGCAGACGCTTTTATCCATAGCGACTTATTCAGGCTATACATTTGTATGTGTGTTCCCTGGGAATCGAACCCACAACCTTTGCACTGCTCTAACCACAGGAACTATATTTATAACTATTCACACACTCCACTTTCTGGCCATTAGTTTAAGTTGTTTCAGTTAAGAAATCTTAAACCCAACAAACTAAATTAAGATTCAAGACCAAATTGGGTTGGTTTATTTGGTATTGGCATTTAAAATATTAAGGAGACCCAGTATGCCTCTTTTCAAAACTTCTCAAAACATTTAATATTGAGAGATGTTAACGCAATTGGCCTTGACTCGTTTAATGTTGCAGCATGTGTGACCTGTCTTCCTGACTTGAATTATTTGGTTAATTTGAATATTGATAAAGGTGTTCAGGAGACTTAAATATGATGCTGGAATCATAATAGCACATGAAACTGCACATTTCAATACTAATATGTCTTTTAACATGCTTTTCAGAGACCGGCGCTGGAAGTACAAGTATTGTACCAAAGTGCAATGCTGAGACTCTCACAAATTCCCTCAAATTCAAAGATGGAAACATACGCTCATTATTGACCTAAGAATTTAAGAAGAAAAATACTGATAGGTCTAAGACTGTAAATGTATAAGAGTGTCTTGGAGTACTGTAAAATGACTTGAGAAGTTTAATTGAAGCAAGTACATCTGTCATCTGAACCAAGGATGGCCCAAAATAATCATGACTGACAATATTAGAGGAGTAAATGGATGAACATATCACTTTAAAACATATATTTGCTCTGTAAAACCTTATCTTTGGAGTCAACATGTTTCTGTAGAACAATATTTCCCAACCCTGTTCCTGGAGGAAATATAATAATACATATTTACTGTATTTTGCTCTGTAGAGGACATGGGGACCTTTAAAGTCCTGTAAAAAAATAAATAGACATGAAAAGGAAAAACAATTTTTTAAAGGATTTTGTTTTAATCTCAAATACATCAAAAAAAAAAAAACTTTATATAAAGATGATTCTCAACTATGTTGTGAAATATATCTTTTTTTAAACATTTTTCTTTATGTAAAATGTGTTTAAAATGACCATAAATTAGTTTTTCCATTATATGCAATGTGTCTATAAACATATTCACATATTAATGTGTTTTTGGGGCAACATAGAATGAACAAATAAGTGCAATAATGGGAGTAATAATTAGCAAGAATTTCATAATAATATCTAATATTTAATAGGAATATTGATATATAATCTTTTTCTCTATTAATTTGCTGTATCTTTCAAAAAGTGTAATAAACATGCTTTAAGTCCTGGTGTCCTCTACAGTGGTCCTGTTTCATAACAAAAGGTCATATTTTGATTTGAAACACCATAACATTTTCCTGAGATGTTGATTTATGACAAACAATTTGAAAATGAGTCAGATTAATATATTATAATATTTCCATAAGGGTATTACGCTTGATCACTAAATCAATGTCATCCATTTTTAAAGACCAAGGACAGGGAGTGTCTCTGAGAAGCCCTAAACGTGCTCTATACAGGACATCCAGATTTAAAACTGTGACATGTCACGTCTCAGAGAAATCACTAACACAATATCCTCTACAGAGGACACAACTGGAATGAAGCGTGGCATTCTGGACAGGTGTATTTAGCTGTGTTGGGTTGTGTTTAGCAGATCCTGGTAATAAAGGACGACGTCATCTGGGTTTTCCATGCATACGGAACATGTGCATACTATGCAGAGTATTCATACTGGAAACTGATAAGTGGTATGATAATATGCCATTTCAAACACTGCCGTAGTGTCGTTTGTGTAAAAGTAATTCAGGTTTCAGCTGTACAGATGGACGGATAGACAGAGACTCTGGATGAGGATCAGGACAAATGATGCCGGGTTTCTGATAGCCTGAGGGGTGGTTCTGTGCTTCTAATCAATGTTTATACTTCGATCCGGATCAATCAGTGTGTCTGAGATCCTGGAAATAACACACTCGTCTCTTCACACTGTCTGCAGGTGACGTCTTATTAGGGGAAATTAGGGGTTTCAAATGGCTTTCAAGCGATAAATACACACAACAGCGAGTTAATCAAACATGCAGGGTGCAGATTACAACAATGATCAAACTAGAATCATATAGTTAAGACTAAATGAGCCACATTCAATGTCTGAGTTATATACTTAATATTCTTGGGATGCTTCACTGTATTGATTCTGATTCTGGCTTCATTTGGAACTATTTTCATTAACGGAGCAAAAAAAGATGACATAAATGCCAACACTGTCTAAAATGTAAATCACTCAATTTGACCTTGTTTAACTGTTATATAAAATAAATATTTGACCCTGGACCACAAAACCAGTCATAAGCATCAATTATTCGAATGTAAGATTCATCTGAATAAATCATCTTTCCGTTGATGTATGGTTTGTTATGATTGGACAATATTTGTAAATCTGGAATCTGAGGGTGCAAAAAATCTAAATATTGAGAAAATCATCTTTAAAGTTGTTCAAATAAAGTTCTTAGCAATGCATTTTACTAATCAAAAATTAAGTTTTGAAATATTTACTGTAGGAAATATACTAAATATCTTCCTGGAACATGATCTTAATATCCTAATGATTTTTTTTATAAAATTAAAATGTATAATTGTTACATATACGATGTATTGTTGGCTATTGCTACAAATATTCTCCAGCGACTTGACTGCTTTTGTCCAGGGTCACAAATTACACTCGCAAATGTAGTTATTGTAACAATAACTGCACACTTGCTTGTGTTATTGCCTAAACATTGCCTTTAATATTTCAATATGACTTGGAGGAAAAAGAATGCAGGATGGACAGACAAATAGATAGAGACGTGTATTTCATCAAAGATATCTGTTATTGCATATTTTCTGTATCCAGAACACCCAGATGATATACAACAGCCACTATTTTTGACCTCTAAAAGTGAATTTTACACAAAATCTGAATAAAAATATAATTTGTTTTATTTCTGAGATGATAAATGACTGCAATGCAGCCAGTAACACACTACACAATATCGCACACTACTGTCCGAAACTTTTATTTGAATGCCTAAACTATACAGTATTCTTTAGTACTAAGCCCTTCCATGCTTTAGTCAATGCATGCTAAATATGTTCCTACTATGCACAGTATACATACACTGCATACTACACACCTGCCTCAAAACAATAGGGAACCAGCAGTTGAAGGAATGCAAAGAGAGAGGGCTAATCTTTTTTTACATGACCCAGTTTATGAAAACAGTGAGAGCGGTGGAGACAGAACTGGGTCTGGACACTAATTTTATAATCCGTTCTGAGGGTGCAAAAATAAGAGAACGAGAATGATTCAGATCACTCCCGTTATTACCGTCCATTTCAATTTGCCTCGCACAAAAGCAGCATTAGCGATGCTAAAATGCCCCAGCATGAATTATGGAAATAGCATACAGAATATCCTAAAATAGAGGCTTTCTGTTGGGCAGAGATGGACAAATATTAATTTAGCTCATGAACAGTGGTTGTTTAAACAGCCAGTCATTTGAATGAAGCAAATATTTTCAGGAAGGAATATCATCGAATCTCATAGATAATCATGAAAATGTAGAATTGTGTTCTTCATTTAACAGTGTGTACTTTCCCTCACCTACTCACGTATTTACACACACACACACACACACACACACACACACACACACACACACACACACACACACACACACACACACACACACACACACACACACACACACACGCACGCACGCACGCACGCACGCACGCACGCACGCACACATGTTGGTTTTTATGGTTTACGGGGACTCTCCATAGGCGTAATGGTTTTTATACTGTACAAGCTGTATGTGCTATTGCCCTACACCTACCCTACACCTAAACTTAGCCCTCACAGGAGACGGTGCATTTATACTTTCCCCCCAAAAAACTCACTCTGTATGATTTATAAGCGTTTTGAATTATGGGGACACTGAAAATGTCCTCATAAATCACCTTCTCCTTGTAATACCTATGTCATACCCATGTCATTATACACATTTGTGTCCTCATAAACCACATAAACATGCCCACACACACACACACACACACACACTCTCGCTCGCACGCACACACACTATCTCTCTCTCTCTTACACACACACAGCAATTATGATAGAGATTAATATGGTTTTTAAACTGATGGTAATTTAATGCTATTTTAACATGTTCTATCATCTAGCCCTAACACTCACATAAACCTTTCTGCATTTTCATGAAGTCATTATTTATGTGTTTATTAAGATGTTTTCTCATGGGAATCATCAGCTGCTCAACACAGTGCACCTCGTTTCAGATTTTACCATCTTTGTGAGAATATTTGGTCACATACGAAGTGAAATACTGGCAAAACACACAGGTTTACTTCTAATATCTAATGAATAGCATAGACTTCTGTTGTTTCTACATCTATCTATCTATCTATCTATCTCTTATAATGAATTATATTACTATAATTAATGCAAACAATTATAATTTGTGTTTGTTCATATATTATTTGACATTTCTTCACAAAAGTTATTTGAATACAATTAATAGAAAAATGAATGTTTGGAAATATACACTGATATTTCCTCCTGACACACTACAGCAGAAGATAGAAATAACTGACTTAAAAAAAAATGTTAGCTGTTGAAAATACTAGTTTTCTGATTATTAGTGTGCAGCACACACACCCCTCCATTTGAAAATGCTTCTAGTTATGCCCAAAAATGATATATAGCTACTTTTGGGGACACAAAGTGTAGATGCACACACCAACGAGCTGTGTGTGTGCTGCATGGCCTCATAACGACTGGTGTTATGCAACACACACAGCACAGTTTTCTAAGAGAGCGAGATCACACTGCTCATGTTGATGCTTGTGGACCTGCACATCTCCTCCGATCCATCACATGGAGCCGCAGCGCCGGGAGACAGGCTTTCCCCAACGCCACACACATCAGTGCTCCTGCACTCTCACCATCACACTGTACCTGACCATCACATCACACAACACTGCTTACACACTGTACCTGACCATCCCATCACAAAACACTGCTTACACACTGTACCTGACCATCACATCACAAAACACTGCTTACACACTGTACCTGACCATCACATCACAAAACACTGCTTACACACTGTACCTGACCATCACATCACACAACACTGCTTACACACTGTACCTGACCATCACATCACAAAACACTGCTTACACACTGTACCTGACCATCACATCACAAAACACTGCTTACACACTGTACCTGACCATCACATCACACAACACTGCTTACACACTGTGCCTGACCATCACATCACAAAACACTGCTTACACACTGTACCTGACCATCACATCACAAAACACTGCTTACACACTGTACCTGACCATCACATCACAAAACACTGCTTACACACTGTACCTGACCATCACATCACAAAACACTGTACCTGACCATCACATCACACAACACTGCTTACACACTGTACCTGACCATCACATCACAAAACACTGCTTACACACTGTACCTGACCATCACATCACAAAACACTGCTTACACACTGTACCTAACCATCACATCACAAAACACTGCTTACACACTGTACCTGACCATCACATCACAAAACACTGCTTACACACTGTACCTGACCATCACATCACAAAACACTGCTTACACACTGTACCTGACCATCACATCACAAAACACTGCTTACACACTGTACCTGACCATCACATCACAAAACACTGCTTACACACTGTACCTGACCATCACATCACAAAACACTGCTTACACACTGTACCTGACCATCACATCACACAACACTGTACCTGACCATCACATCACACAACGTACCTGACCATCACATCACAAAACACTGCTTACACACTGTACCTGACCATCATTTTACAAAACACTGCTTACACACTGTACCTGACCATCACATCACAAAACACTGCTTACACACTGTACCTGACCATCACATCACAAAACACTGCTTACACACTGTACCTGACCATCACATCACAAAACACTGCTTACACACTGTACCTGACCTTCACATCACATAACACTGCTTACACACTGTGCTTGACCATGACATTACAAAAGACTGCTTACACACTGTGCTTGACCATCACATCCCAAAACACTGCTTACACACTGTACCTGACCATCACATCACAAAACACTGCTTACACACTGTACCTGACCATCACATCACAAAACACTGCTTACACACTGTACCTGATCATCACATCACAAAACACTGCTTACACACTGTGCTTGACCATCACATCACAAAACACTGCTTACACACTGTACCTGACCATCACATCACAAAACACTGCTTACACACTGTACCTGACCATCACATCACAAAACACTGCTTACACACTGTACCTGACCATCACAAAACACTGCTTACACACTGTACCTGACCATCACATCACAAAACACTGCTTACACACTGTACCTGACCATCACATCACACAACACTGCTTACACACTGTACCTGACCATCACATCCCAAAACACTGCTTGCACACTGTACCTGACCCCTCACATCACAAAACACTGCTTACATACTGTGCCTGACCATCACATCCCAAAACACTGCTTACACACTGTACCTGACCATCACATCCCAAAACACTGCTTGCACACTGTACCTGACCCTCACATCACAAAACACTGCTTACACACTGTGCCTGACCATCACATCCCAAAACACTGCTTGCACACTGTACCTGACCCTCACATCACAAAACACTGCTTGCACACTGTACCTGACCATCACATCACAAAACACTGCTTACACACTGTACCTGACCATCACATCACAAAACACTGCTTACACACTGTGCCTGACCATCACATCACAAAACACTGCTTACACACTGTACCTGACCATCACATCACAAAACACTGCTTACACACTGTACCTGACCATCCCATCACACAACACTGCTTACACACTGTACCTGACCATCACATCACAAAACACTGCTTGCACACTGTACCTGACCATCACATCACAAAACACTGCTTACACACTGTACCTGACTATCACCTTACGAAACACTGCTTACACACTGTACCTGACCATCACATCACAAAACACTGCTTAGACAGTGTACCTGACCATCCCATCACACAACATTGCTTACACACTGTACCTGACCATCACATCACAAAACACTGCTTACACACTGTACCTGACCATCACATCACAAAACACTGCTTAGACAGTGTACCTGACCATCACATCACAAAACACTGCTTAGACAGTGTACCTGACCATCACATCACAAAACACAGCTTATACACTGTACCTGACCGTCACATCACAAAACACTGCTTACACACTGTACCTGACCATCACATCACAAAACACTGCTTACACACTGTACCTGACCATCACATCACAAAACACTGCTTAGACAGTGTACCTGACCATCACATCACAAAACACTGCTTAGACAGTGTACCTGACTATCACCTTACGAAACACTGCTTACAAACTGTACCTGACTATCACCCGAAACACTGCTTACACACTGTACCTGACCATCACATCACACAACACTGCTTACACACTGTGCCTGACCATCACATCACACAACAATGCTTACACACTGTACCTGACCATCACACAACACTGCTTACATACTGTACCTGACCATCACATCACAAAACACTGCTGAAACACTGTACAGACAGGTGTGAGCTCTGCCAGTGATCCAGCAGTCAAGCAAGAAACAAAAATAAGTTAATTCTGACATTTTAGACAGAACATGGTCATTTTGGGGAGATTTGCTCTGCTGACAAAAATAGTGGGATCAACTGACTTGGTCCAGTAAGGATCAAACCACCTTGCATCACCCTAGTAAATTCCTGTATGACTTATCAGCAAAGCATCAAGGATTTAAATTAAAGAGAAGAACATGCGCATGTGCGTCTGTGTCTGTGTGTGTGTGTGTGTGTGTGTGTGTGTATCGTAGAGCCTCTAACTGCTGCTGAAAGTGTCACATCTGATCAAGCACAGCAGAGGACGGCAAACTGTGAAGAGAGGGAATTGCAGAAATAAATAATAGGAAAAAAGAACTGTGTACAGAGAGACAAACACAAGCCCAAATAAATCAGTTCACACAATAATTCAGTTCAAAGCAGTCGCCTGTCAGAAAGTGAGAAACTGTCATTTTAGTCTGATTCTCTTGCCCGGTGTCTTTTTCGAGTTGGTTTACAATAATTGACTCCATAAAGTCATGTTAATTTACAGTTTTTCTCGGTCGCTTTGGTGCATTTCTCGAATCATCCTTAATATTTACAAAGTAGTATGTGCATTTCTCAAAACAATTTGTACAAACAGCACCACACGATAGATTACCTGCAAAAGCCTGTTACTCACTCAAAATCTTTAGTTCATCTCTCAAAAGTAAGTATTTATGTCAATGAACATATCAGTGGCATCAGAATGAAAATCCTTGTGTCAATGTTCTCAAACAAGATAGTCAAAATGTTTAGTCATGTTGTCAATATAACACTGCACTGTCACTGTATTGAAATGCAGAAGGCTGCACTTCTTATGTATGCCATATATCCTTTCAGAAGTACAAATTTACACATTACTGTATGTGGGATATTGATTGAAAGAGTTTGCTGATCGTTTTCTGGATGTTCATCCACTGAATAGATGTTTTGAGGGGTAAGAAGACTACTGCACAGAGAACTATATAATGCATTTTGAACAACATGATATTAGCAACAGAAAATGTAGGAAAGCGCAGACAAATGTACATAATCAGTTGCATGAATCAAAGCAATCACAACTTGTTCAAAAGAAAGAGAAACCGCTTTTATGACATGCACAAGTGACTAGATGATGTGGAGGATGAACAAGTAGTTTGGAAAACGTAATTTCTGATCTGAGAAATGCACCAAAGCGACTGAGAAAAACCGTGAAACAGCCCGAGGAACATTTCTAATGAAATAAGATGAACACCATTGAACACTCTTAACCAATCAGAATCAAATCAATAATGCTTGTGACAATTTCCTTTTTAAAGGTGCTATATATCATACACACATGACAGATGACAGTAAAATTATGGCGCTTTTCCACTGCATGGTACGGTACGGTTCGGCACGGCTCGGTACGGCTCAGTTCGGGTCGGTTGCATTTCCACCGCAGTTTAGTACCGCTATAGAGTGGGCGGGATTATTCACGCGTCGTTATAATTGCGCCGCCTCTACTGCCGTGACATCATCGTAAACGCGCCACAAACAAACTCACAACAAAGAAAGGAGACGGAATAGTGTTCTTCACTCTCGGCATGTGGATGTTTTTAACAGCAAAGGAGAGGTCTATGAGAATGCTTGTGATTTACCCCCAGCAGCAGAGACTGTGGTGACAGTGACACGGGCTGTAGAGGAGGAGGGCAGGGATGTTTTTAACAGCAATGGAGAGGTCTATGAGTATGAGAATGCTTGTGATTTACCCCCAGCAGCAGAGACTGTGGTGACAGTGACACGGGCTGTAGATGAGGAGAGCAGGGATGTTCGTGCAGGTGTGCTGCGTTACTTGATTAGTTAACTATTCATGCAGCGTGTTCTGTAAAGTGAATTATCAATAAACTTTTGAATATTTCAAAATGTACAATGTATCCCTTGTTTTTTTTTATTTATGTGTTGGTTTTTATAATCGCGGCATTAATCATTTGTCTTTTTCAAGAGGTTCGTTACGTGCTCATACAATGATACATATTTAATATAGTCTGGAGGTACACTTATTCGATCAGATTGTTTTTAATTGAAGCAAAACACAGATACAGAGGTAAAAATATAAACAGAAAACATACTCTGTAAATATAGCAAGTTCAAAAGTAACGTTATACATAAGGCTTTTTCCTTCGGCGTCGTGCCATCAAGCTCTCACTGGATCCGCTCCTCGGCTATCAACGAGAAGAACGTCTGTACTTCCTCAACAGACAACGACACTGCTATTTTGTGGTTGATGCAAAAATGTGCGTTTGTTTAAACAGAGGTTGCGTCCGATCCGTCGCTGGCTGTGCTGATTTAAATCTAGCGGGTAGGACTATAGAGGAGGGTCTCGTGTCGCAAGTTCAGTGACGCAGTAATGACGATTTTCTCAGGCCAATCAGTGATCAGCAGAGTTTACACGTCACGTTTTGGTAACGGTACGGCTTGCATGGAACCTCGACCGAAGTGGTACTAAAAAAGTATCAGGTACCAGGTACAGTACCCAGTGGAAAACGCTCCGGTTACTGTCGTAACCTCGGTTCCCTGAGAGCGGGAACGAGACATCACGGAGATTTCTCCGTTATGGGAACTTCTTCCCTTCAACCTTTCCTGAAGTCCTATTGGCTCACGCCAGTCAAATGACTGGCCAATTGTCGCAAAGCATGCAAATACGGCGAGCTCGAGACAGTATAAATGCGATGCTCGCGACAATTATATCAGAATCGGATACTGAACACCGTAAGCTGAGGAGTAGCGAACACGGCGTCTACCGTGATGTCTCGTTCCCGCTCTCAGGGAACCGAGGTTACGACAGTAACCGGAGCGTTCCCTTATCGAGCTGTCACGAGACATCACGGAGATTTCTCCGTTATGGGAACGATATTAAATCCCGCCGTGAGAGAGGCTACGAAGCCCTACCCCAAAACACAGCAGATAGAATACGCACGTAGACACTTCCCACAATAGTGACGCTGTAGGCGAGCTCACCGCTGATAGGTGGCTGTAAGCCAATGAGCGTCTAACCCAAAGGTATACAAATTTGCATATCTGGATAGAAATAACGTTGGCTGCGCTGAAACAGGGCAACTTGCACAACGAGCATAAGGAACTGCACAGACTGTATAGCATGACCCCAACCTAGCATGATAAAAGTATCACTAGATAAACAACACAAATACAGGAATCTGCACTGAGCACAGGGCAGAACAACCGTATTAGTAAAGGGTATGCAGAGCAAACAATGTAGTAAACATGCATCAGCCACTTACCGACAGAACCTGGGAGGCAAAAGACTGAACGTCCAGCCTGTAAAACCTGGCGAAAGTATTCTCAGAAGACCAGCCGGCTGCAACACATATATCTTGAATAGACATACCTCTCGACCAAGCCCACGAGGAAGCCATGGCCCTCGTTGAATGCCCCCTAATGTGTAAAGGACATTCCAAACCTTGGTTCGTATACGCAGCCGTAATAGCGTCCACGATCCAGTGGGAGAGCCTCTGTTTAGACACAGCACGGCCTCTCGCACAACCACCATAGCATACAAATAGCTGGTTAGATTGACGAAAGCTCGCCGAGCGGTCGATGTAAATCCTCAAAGCCCTGACAGGGCACACCGAAGTCTGAGCATCTGCCTCACTCGAGGCTGCTGACTCGGAAGACAAGGCAGACAGAGAAACAGTCTGTATCTTGAAGGGTGTAGAAAGTGATTTAGGTACATACCCCATTCTTGGCCTGAGAGTGACGCTGCAGTCACCGGGTCCAAAGCGAATACAGTCACTATCCACAGAAAAGGCGTGCAAATCTCCTATGCGCTTGGCTGACGCGAGTGCAAGAAGGAGTGCAGTTTTGAGAGACAACTCCTTCAAACCCACTGATGATAACGGCTCAAAAGGTGGCTGAGAGAGAGCTCTTAATACCACCTCTAGGTCCCAAGGCGGAACCGAAGGTGGCCTCGGAGGGTGTAGCCTTCTCGCTCCCTTAAGAAAACTCACCACCATGGGATCTCTGCCGATCGACTGGCCACCCTGCGGTGAACGGAACGAGGCAATGGCCGCCACATAGACTTTTAGCGTCGAGGGTAACGATCCACTATCCAGCCTGTACTGCAGGAAACTCAGAACATCCAACACGGTGCAAACAACCGGGTCGATGTGAGCCTGATGGCACCATTTCACAAACACTCCCCATTTTAAGGCATATAATCGTCTTGTAGAGGGTGCTCGCGCTTCCGTGAGTGTGCCGACCACACGAGCCTGCAATGCGTCTAGCTCCCCTGACAACCCTGAAGCAACCACACATGAAGGTTCCATAGTTCTGGGTTCGGGTGCCACACCGAGCCGTCCACCTGAGATAACATGTCCTTCCTGACCGGAATCGGCCAGGGGGGGGCTATCAGCAGCTCTGTCAGGTCCGGAAACCAAGGCTGGTTCGGCCAGTTCGGAGCTATGAGTATGACGGACGCTCGCTCCTCCCTGATTTTGCATAACACCAGAGGCAATATCTTGATCGGAGGAAACGCATAAAGCCTGGCTGTCGGCCAGCGCGCTGTGAGCGCGTCCCCTTCCAACGGGGAGTGGGACAGAGAGAAGAACGACGGGCAGTGTGCATTCTCGCTCGTAGCGAATAAATCCACCTCTGCTTCCCCGTAGAGGTTCCAAATCATCCGAACTGACTCGGGGTGTAACCTCCATTCCCCTTGAGGAATTCTCCTCCTTGAAAGCATGTCCGCCCCGCGATTCAAAAGACCGGGGATGTGTGTTGCTCTGATGGATAGAAGGCGAGAATCCGCCCATAGCAGTAACATCGCTGCCTGCTTGCACAAAGCCTTCGAACGGACGCCGCCCTGGCGATTTATGTACGCGACTACAGACGTGTTGTCGGTGCGAATCAGTACATGCTGCCGTTCCAGTTGTGCTTGAAACTCCTTCAGAGCTAAAAAGACTGCTTCCAATTCCAATCGGTTTATGTGCCACCGGATCTGAGGCTCTGACCACTGACCCGAAGCTGGCATACCCTCGCACACCGCTCCCCAGCCGAGCGTCGATGCGTCTGTTGTGACCACCACGCGTGAGGTCACCAACCCCAGGGGGACTCCCCGGCTGAAGAAATTCGGGTTGCGCCACGGAGCCAGAGCTTCGATGCAGCCGCGGGTGACCGCGATACTCAAACGTCCCGAGGTCCATGCTGTCCAGGGGACTCGAGTTTTCAGCCACAGCTGCAGTGGTCGCATGTGTAATAAGCCCAGATGACACACTGCCGAAGCTGACGCCATGAGTCCCAGTAGTCTCTGAAATTCTTTCAAATGAACAGAGCTGCCTTCTCTGAAATGGCGTAGGTAAGACAAAATGGCCGCCACGCGCTCTCGCGAGAGGCGGGCTCTCATTTCTAGGGAGTCTATGCAAACTCCCAAATACAGAATGGACTGACTCGGGGCGAGAATGCTCTTTCGCCTGTTCACACATAGCCCTAGGGACTCCAGGTGAATAAGCAGCGAGTCTATATGGCTGAGTAGCGTGTCCCGGGACTGAGCTAAAATCAGCCAATCGTCCAGATAATTCAGGATGCGCATCCCGCCCGCTCTGAGGGGGGAAAGTGCTGCATCCACACACTTTGAAAATGTGCGCGGGGCCAAAGCCAGCCCGAACGGGAGAACAGAGTATTGGTACGCTGTGTTCTCGAAAGCAAACCTCAGAAACCGTCTGTGATGCGGCGCTATCTGAATGTGAAAGTACGCGTCCTTCAAATCCACGGACGCAAACCAGTCCCCGGGGCGAATCTGCGCCAGGATCTGCTTCAGCGTCACCATCCTGAACTGACGTTCGCAAAGCGCTCTGTTGATGGGTCTGAGATCCAAAATTGGGCGAAGCCCCCCATCCCTCTTGGGTACCACGAAGTAGCGGCTGTAAAACCCGCTCTCCAGCTCGTGTGGAGGGACTCGCTCTACTGCTCCTTTCTCGAGCAGACAGCCAATCTCCTGCCTCAGAGCCTGGGCATTTCGAGGCGATGTTAGAGACTGCACCACGCCATTGAAACGGGGTGGTCTGCGTCTGAATTGAAGAGTATATCCCCGCTCTATCACGTTGAGTAGCCAACGCGAGATTCCCGGAATAACCTTCCACGCGCTTATGAACTGACGCAGCGGCTTTAGCTGCTCGGTCGTTGGGTGCGCGGCTATAACCTGTGTTGGATGCGGACCTGCACTGCACTGAGGCGGGGCAAGGGGAGCCGCATTTATTGAGTGAGGAGGAGAAAGCTCTTTTTGTGAGAAAGTATGCATTTTTATTGAATGGACACTCAACACACACACATTTGGGCAGCTGAACTTTGGGCGCTTGGGCGCCGGGCTGCTCTCGCGCTCTCCTCCCTCCCTCCGATCGTCAGGAAGACGGCTTAGCAGCCGGGGGCGGGCGAGAGTCGCGTCGCGGGCTTCTCCGCTGACCTTGGCGCTTCCTGCCGGAGCCCCACACCTTCCTCCGGACGTCTGGCTCCTGTCGAGGAGCAGTAGCAGTAGCAGTAGCCCCAGCCTGGGCAGGCCTGGGAAAATCTCTCCGCTGGGCAGAGCCATGCGCTGACGAAGATCTGGATCTGGCAGTCTGTTGCTGGGGGGCGCGTCTAGGCATCACGTGACTCATCGCTTTCGCGCGCTTTTGAGTCTCAGCAAATCGCTCGGTTATGGTCTCCACGGCATCACCGAAGAGGCCGGAGGGAGATATAGGAGCGTTTAGGAGCACCTTTCGATCGGCATCCTTTAGGTCAGCTAAGTTTAGCCAGAGGTGCCTCTGAAGGACGACCATAAAGCCCATGGCCTTACCCACAGACTGGGCCGCTCGCTTCGTCGCCATCAACGCGAAGTCCGTTGCAGCGCGCAGATCCTTCGTCGCCTCAGGAGTGAGGACTCCGCCCTCCGCCGTTTGCAGGAGTTTGGCCTGGAACACCTGCAGCACTGCCATGGCGTGCAACGCTGATGCCGCCTCGCCATCAGAGGCATACGCCTTATTAGCAAGATGGGCGGTGGTTCTGCACGGCTTCGACGGCAGGCTGATGTCCGGGCCTAGGGACTTCGCTGCTGCAGGGCACAGGTGTGCAGCAACGGTCTCCTCGACGGGGGGAGAGCGCACGTAACCGTGGGCCTCCGCTCCATCCACGTGGGAGAACATGGCCTGCGTGTTCGAGTGGACGCGCGCCGATTGGGGCGCAGACCACGTCTTCACGAGCTGTTCGTGCACATCGGGGAAGAACGGCACCGATGTCCTTGCGTCAGCCTTACGTGTGGACCTAAAGTACCACGAGTCGAGCTTACTCCTGACAGGCTCCTCCGGAGGATTCCAGGTGAGCTCCAACTCCTCAACAGCTTTCGACAGAACCCTCATGAGCTCCTCCTGGAGGCCTGAAGGCTCTGAGCTGCCTAGCTGCTCGGGCTCCGATCCCGCCCAACCCTCCTTCTCCGAGGCCGAGATGGACATGGCCTCGTCGCCCTCCTCGTGGCCAAAAGCTACGAATCCCTCAATATTGGAAGTGGGGCGGAAACAGTCCTCGGGGAAAGAGATCGGCGAATGCGGCGACCGTTGGGTTCGGCGGCCCGGCAAGACGACGCTCCCGCCGCCAGGAGAGGGGGGGCTCACCAGCGGCACGCTGGCGGCAGTGAGCCCCACCCCGAACAGGCCGCGAACCACATCGCGGCGGGCCCGGAGCACGCGGACCGGCAGGTCCGCGCAATGTCCACAGTCGGACTCGTCCAGCGCCGCCTCGGCGTGGGCCAGGCCCAGGCAGGCGACGCAGTGGGGATGCTGATCCAGCGGTTCAATGGGTCCCGCGCAGATCCTACACACTGAAGCCATCACGAGTTCCAGGTGAAGTAAAAGATTCTGATATAATTGTCGCGAGCATCGCATTTATACTGTCTCGAGCTCGCCGTATTTGCATGCTTTGCGACAATTGGCCAGTCATTTGACTGGCGTGAGCCAATAGGACTTCAGGAAAGGTTGAAGGGAAGAAGTTCCCATAACGGAGAAATCTCCGTGATGTCTCGTGACAGCTCGATAAGGGAACCCCCCAAAAGTGAACCGTACCGTACCGTACCGTGCCGTACCATGCAGTGGAAAAGCGCCATTACACAGCAGTCAGTCCCTGTTGAAATATGGCAAATGCTGGCGGATGGACGGATGGACAGTATTTGTGTATTTTTTCCATTCATTCATTATTTGTTGCATAAACATAATGGATAAAATAAAGTAGTACATTAAATAAAGTGCATGTTTTAAAAATAATGAAAATGTGTGAGAATAAAGAATACATATTTGCTACATTCACACCATCATTAAAAAGTTGGGGACCGTTAAGATTTTTTATTGTTTAAAAATAAGCCTCTTCTGCTCACTACTGCTACATTTATTCAATTAAAAATACAGTAAAATCTGTAATATTGTGAAATATTATTTTAATTTAAAATTGATGTTTTCTATGTGAATAGATGTTAAACTATAATTTATTTCTGTGATCAAAGCTGTATTTTCAGCATCATTACTCCAGTTTTCAGTGTTACATGATCTTCAGAAATCATAATAATATACTGATTTACTGCTCAATAAATATTTCTGATTATTATCAATGTTAAAAACAGTTGTGCTGCACAATATTGGTGTGTAAACCATCATACTTTTTAATTTTCAGGATTCTTTGATGAATAGAGAGTTCAAAAGAACAATGACAGTGATCAAAAGTGCATCAGTGTGTTATTGTAATAATTTTCTTAATTATTTTATGCACATATCTGAGTGTTTGTGAAAACAACGAAGGTCTAGTTTTATTTTTGCAATGCATTTGAAGTTGTAATGTGATGTTGGACATGTCGACTGAATGCTGCGTCTGACGTACTTTAATGTAACACTTCTCTCGCGAGTCTGTAGAAAGGATCTAATCTCTCTCCAGCATCTGTACAGAGACACAGAGGCTAATGCCTCAAACAGATGGCTTCACTAACGCTGCAGATGTACAGGTGCATCTCAATAAATTAGAATGTTGTGGAAAAGTTCATTTATTTCAGTAATTCAACTCAAATTGTGAAACTCGTGTATTAAATAAATTCAGTGCACACAGACTGAAGTAGTTTAAGTCTTTGCTTCTTTTAATTGTGATGATTTTGACTCACATTTAACAAAAACCCACCAATTCACTCTCAACAAATGATAATATGGTGACGTGCCAATCAGCTAATCAACTCAAAACACCTGCAAAGGTTTCCTGAGCCTTCAAAATGGTCTCCGTTTGGTTCACTAGGCGACACAATCACGGGGAAGACTGCTGATCTAACAGTCGTCCAGAAGACAATCATTGACACCCTTCACAAGGAGAGTAAGACACAAACATTCATTACCAAAGAAGATGTTCACAGAGTGCTGTATCCAAGCATGTTAACAGAAAGTTGAGTGGAAGGAAAAGATGCACAACCAACCGAGAGAACCGCAGCTTATGAGGATCGTCAAGAAAAATCAAATCAAGAGTTTGGGTGAACTTCACAAGGAATGGACTGAGGCTGGGGTCAAGGCATCAAGAGCACCACACACAGACGTGTCGAGGAGTTTGGATACAGTTATCTTCAGAGGCGTCTTACCTGGACTAAGAGAAGAAGAACTGTTGCCCAGTGGTCCAAAGTCCTCTTTTCAGATGAGAGCAAGTTTTGTATTTCATTTGGAAACCAAGGTCCTAGAGTCTGGAGGAAGGTGGAGAAGCTCATAAGTTGCTTGAAGTCCAGTGTTAAGTTTCCACAGTGTGTGATGATTTGGGTGCAATGTCATCTGCTGGTGTTGGTCCATCAACGTCACTGCACTCGTTTACCAAGACATTTTGGAGCACTTCATGGTTCCTTCTGCTGAGCAGCTTTTTAAAGATGCTGATTTCATTTTCCAGCAGGATTTGGCTTCTGTCCACACTGCCAAAAGCACCAGAAGCTGGTTAAATGAGCATGTGTTGTGTGCTTGACTGGCCAGCAAACTCACCAGACCTGAACATAGAGAATCTTGTCAAGAGGAAAACGAGAAACAAGAGACCAAAACATGCAGATGAGCTGAAGGCCACGGTCAAAGAAACCTGGGCTTCACACCACCTCAGCAGTGCCACAAACTGATCACCTCCATGCCACGCCGAACTGAGACAGTAATTAAAGCAAAAGAAGCCCCTACCAAGTATTGAGTACATATACAGTAAATGAACACACTTTCCAGAAGGACAACAATTCACTAAACATGTTTTTTATTGGTCTTATGAAGTATTATAATTTGTTGAGATTAAAAGAACCAAAGTCTTAAACTACTTCAGTCTGTGTGCATTTAATTTATTTAATACACGAGTTTCACAATTTGAGTTGAGCTACTGAAATAAAATGTAATATATTGAGATGCACCTGTACGTGTTGTAATATGTCAATCGGGTGACTCGAAACAAAACAAGAGATTCGTATTCAATAACCATGACTTTTATTTTGTATCTGGATGCTTTGAAATAAGGGCTGTGTTCAGAAACACTGCTGTCGTTCATTCACGTAATTGCTTCAACCGGCTGCCATTGTTTTCATAGGTCACCTGACCCTGTCATGTCAGTGCAACTTGATCAATGTTGTTATTGAAGATGATATATATCATACATGACGGATGACAGCTAAATAACACAGCATTCAGTCCCTGCTGAAACATGGCAATTCAAGCACTGAAGGAAATACTTGTGCACTTATAAATGAATACAGCACAGTAAAACAGAGTGATATAACGAAGAAATATTACATTTATGGTTTAAAAATCGAGGTTTGTTTTTGAAGTAATACATTTGTCTGTGAATAAAGCATACAAAATTTAAGATCGGTAAGCTTTTTTATGTTTATAAAGTAAGTCTCTTCTCACCGAGGCTGCGTTTATTTGATCAAAAATACTGCAATATTATGAAATATTATTAAAATGTCTAATAACTGTTTATATGTGAATATCTGTAAGAATATAATTTATTTCTGTGATCAAAGCTGTATTTTCAGCATCATTACTGCAGTCTTCAGTGTCACATGATCTTCAGAAATCATAATAATATGCTGATTTACTGCTCAAGAAACATTTCTGATTATTATCAATATTGAAAAATAGAAATCTTTTGTAACATTATAAATCTCTTTACTGTCATTTTTGATCAATTTAATGCATCAGTTGATAATTATATCTATTGAAAAGTTGGTACACGCACACGCGCACACGCGCACACAGACACACAGACACACAGACACACAGACACAGACACAGACACAGACACACACACGCGCGCGCACACAGACACAGACACAGACACAGACACACACACGCACGCACACTTGTTTTTTGCTTGCATGCCCAACTACCATACATGCATACACAAATGTACATATCTACGCAGTATACTGTCATACTATAAATAGTGTGCTATTCTCAACATATGAACATCTGTTGTATCCTAACCGCTCCACCCGCCTCATTATGAGACTCAAAACACACCAAGACGATGTAATGTGCTGTGAATACCTTGAAGGAGCCGATGAGACGAGCCAAAGCCTTCACAGCACAGCAGGTGCTGCATGGACAAAAGAATGCATATTCATGAACATTAGCATTCATTTGCATACATTGATACACCTTGCATCAAATGAAGGTCAGTTTAAAGCAGTATAGAGGTGAAACACCTAGAGCCGTGATAAGAGTTTAACATTTTAACCAGAGATATGCTCGAGGCTAGGTTTTAATGTATTCAGTGTTAGAGAAACTGAACCTTTCCGAACTACTGGCTAGGAATAATGTAAGGTATTTAAAGCAATCTGATGCTTTCTGATGTGTGTTTAACTCAGTCTGATGTGCAAAGACAATTAGAAGTCAATTCACCTCAAACGATGACATGGAGTTTAATGTAGGACGGTTCGGGAAACCTCTGAAACATCGGGGTTTTTACAAGCGACACACTTCACCTTTAAACTACAAGCTACTGAAACTAGTTATTAACACATCAATAGAAACAAATCAAACTGATGTTAAAATAAAGATGATCATTGTGGAAAACTATGGAAGCATGTTTGATGAAAAATATATAAATATATATATTTCTCGCAATTCTGACTTCCACGTAATTCTGTTAATATCTTGAAAATCTGAGAAAACAGTCAGAGTTATGAGATAATAGTAGTAAATTCCCTTTTTACATTTTTATTATTTAGGGGGGGGGGGGGCCGTGTGCAAGATGTAAAATCTGAATTCAGAGAAAAATATATAATATTACTTTGCAATTGTGAGAAAAAAGTCAGAATTGTGAGATAAAAGTTGCAATTACAGTTTTATTCCACAAAACATTTAGAGAGAAAACCAATCAGTTTTCTTGTTTCTGTCATGAAATAACATGCAAAAAATAAAATAAATTATTAGTTATTGCAAGAAAAAAGTCAGAATTTTGAGAAAATGTGTAATTACAGATTTATTCCATGGCAGAAACAAAAAATTGAGTGAGAGAAAAAAATCTGTTTTCTTGTTTCTGTCATGAAATCAAATGTAAAAAATAAAATCAATTATTAGCAAACTATAAGTATTTGCAAGAAAAAAGGCAGAATTTTGAGATAAAAAGTTGCAATTGTCTTTTTAATTATGTTCATTTTTTGGCAGAAACAGGTTTCCACAGAAAACGGTTAAAGCAGCAAATGATAAATATTTTTTACTGTATAACTTAAATGTTCAAGGTTCAAGGTTCTTTATTATTCGTCACATACACAATCATACAAGTATAATCAGTAGTGAAATGCAAGTAGAATTGAAGAAAAATACAGCATTTACATGAGGAAAGGGAGGAGAAAAAAATTATCCCCAGACTATGCTCCTTGGGGAGTACAGTGTGAGAACAGGAAAAACACCTCAGCAACACACAAGCACATACACGACATAGCCACAGGGGAAGTGAATCCGGCCCAGCAAGCAGCCATCTGATCCCGCAGCCACTGATCCGGCGCTGGTCAGACCCGCTTGACCAGGCCAGCGGATTGAAGCGAACAGAGGCGAATGGTCGGGGGGGGGGGGCAATGTCTGTAATGTCTGTAGGGTGGGGGAGGAACGCAAAAGCGTCTAACTGCATTGCACTCCCGGAGTTTATTCCAGCAACAGCCTTGCCAAGGCCACTGTAGGGGAGCCAGAAAAAGATAAGATTGTTTTGTCTTTGGGGCGAGTAAACATTCCAATTTTTGCAGGCTACTCTCTGTCCATTTTGTCCATTTTGGTCTCTATTTTAATCAATTTCCCTTTGTAAAGCCGTGAACTTCTCCTTGGTAGAATCCATATTGCGATTATAGTCTCAGTCTCAATGCTGACCGCTCTTCCCACAGCTTCAATCATACGGGCAGCATTGTGGGGCTTTGGACAGCTGTTCCCGTTTTCTGAATTCTTCGATAACCCAGGGAAAAGCCTAATCCAATCAGCAAAATACCTGTTATCATGGTTCTGAATAGGTAGATATCAATGTCCTCCACGGAAAGAGCTGCAAGACACACGGTTCGCCACCTCTCCCACGCGCCATCGTATAGCCCGCTGCGAACGTTCCGTCAGGGCAGTCAGGTTCCCCGAAACCCAAGTTTCGATAGTGTCAATTGCATTAAGAGACCAGTTAATCCATAATATTTTAGTTTGGAGAGCAGTGCAGAGAGAGTCTCTCACGAGACAAGGGAGCAAAGCAGGGAAGATAAGGGTGAGGACGGGGAGAGAAAGCAACCACCTCCGTTGAGAGCCAGAAGAGAAAAAAAAAAAAAAAAAAAAAAAAAAAAAAATAAAAATGTCTTATATAATCATGCATAGAGAAATACTGTAAACGGATGTCAGAAGCTGGATGTCCAAATCTAAATCTGCTGTATTGTGGAACATATTCATCTGTCACATGTTTCGGTGTCAGCATGGGGAAAATGTCTGAAATGTCTAATAAAATATGTAAAATAAACATAAAAAATACATTTACAGTCACTTTTGGTCAATGCAATGCATGCTTAATGAACAAAAGTGTTATTATTTTTAATTTCCCTCAAATGTTGGATTGTTAGTGTGCAAAAATGTGTGATTATTCCCGCATGCACAATAAGAAATGCATTTTGTGATAACACCATCCTTCCTATTGCAGCTACTTGAATGAATAACTACACAAGAATGAAATATTAATATTTAGCTATCTATCAAGGTTCAAGGTTCTTTATTATTTGTCACATACACAATCCTACAGGGTATAATCAGTAGTGAAATGTAAGTCAGGACAGGTCCGCTCAATGGAAAGTGCAAAAAAAAATAAAAAAAAATAAAAAAAATAAATAAAAAGCAATAAAACTATGAAACATAACAAGAGAATATATATATATATATAAATATAGGTGAGAATGAAAAAGGAACAAATAATAAAATAAAATAAGGAGTAAGATGTGCAATGAGATCAAATGTGCAATACAGTATACTGTGGATTAATAAATATTAATATAAACACGGATGTGCAAGAGAATGTGCAAATAGGTTGTACCGGGTATGTACACAAAGCAGTAGTGTGGATGATGGGGAATAATGGATGTGATTACAGTTTATTAAATTGAGTCCTGTGGATGTTATGATGTTATGTTGTTATGAGCCTGAGTTTAGGAGCCTGATGGCCTGAGGGAAGAAGCTCCTCCTCAGTCTCTCAGTTTTAGCCATCATGCTCCTGAAGCGCCTGCCAGATGGCAGTAAACAGAAAAGATGGTTACCGGGGTGAGTTGAGTCCTTGGTGATTTTAGCAGCTCTGCTTCTGCAGCGTTTGAGGTAGATGTCCTGCAGAGAGGGGAGTGTAGATCCTGAGATGCGCTCAGCTAAGCGCACGACTCTCTGTAGAGCTTTGCAGTCCTGGTTTGTGGCATTATTATACCTCAAAGGATTCATACTCACCATGTGTATTAAAACAAACACTGAAGTCAGTATAACCGCTTCTCATTTATCTGTATGACAATATCTAGAGATAAAAACAGTTTAGAGGTCAATATACAAACATGTGACTCAGTGCTGGCCAATCAGAATCCAGTATTCCAGAGAGCAGCGTATAAGTGACTCATGTAAACAGTGAGAGCTCAACAACTAAATACACACAACTATACAAGCACACACAGGTGGAGAAACACATTCATGATGTCATGTGGATGACACAGATCGGATGTCAACGCAGACGGTATTTTGGCACAAATTCTTCTGGTAATAGTTTGAAGTGCATCAAGTTATAGATGTCAGTCTGAAAACATCGGATACAATAATCAGTAAAATATTGTTTAAAATAACCAACAGGCGTTTCACATATTTTTTAACTAAAGATTCAGATTCAGATTGTTTATTGTCATTGTACTTACATACAACGAAATTATAAATATGCCAACGAATCCAGCTAATATTAATCATAATTTTCCACCATGCTGAGTGAAATAAGTGCTCTATGGAACATATTGAATCAATATTTAATTTTTATTTGCAAACACCGCTGTTCAAAAGTCAGTTTTTTTTTTAGAAATTAATGCTAATATTCTGCAGGGATGCATTAAATTGATGCAGTAAAGACATTTATAATGCTATAAATATTTTTTTAACAAATTCTGTTCTTTTGAACTATCAATATTGATAATAATCAGAAATGTTTCTTGAGCAGTAAATCAGTATATTATTATGATTTCTGAAGATCATGTGACACTGAAGACTGCAGTAATGATGCTGAAAATACAGTTTTGATCACAGAAATAAATTATATTTAAATATATATTCACATAGAAAACCGCTATTTTAAATTGTAATAATATTTCACATTTTTTTTATAATATTTCACATTTTTGATCAGATAATGAAGCCCTGCTAAGCATAAGAGCCACAAACATTTGAACAATTGTATGTAAAACCATTAATAGTAATAAACAACAATATTACTTACATATATTTTTAATAAAACAATGCAGTGCTGGATGTAAAGCATCATAAAACACTGACGACTGAATCAGTTTTGGGTGAATTCTTTGAAAAGAACTTATATAAATCTATAAACCATAATTAGAGCATTGATATTTGAGCACAAATGAATCTGTCACTTTGTTCAAACGAGTTAAATCAGATGCCAGCGATTCATTCTCGATCACGAACACAATTATTTACAGTGAAACATCATGCAAGTTAATATTAATTATTTTAGAATTCAATTTCAAATTTAATTAGATCATTAATAGCCTATACTTGAAATGAGATGATAATTGGCTGACTATATAAATGCACATATTTCTTGCACCAATAACAATATTCATATCTAATCAATCACGGACGTCTTGTGTGACGTGTCTTCGTTCATGAACAGATCAAAGAAACTACATTAATGCTAAATAAGTTTGGTCAAATGCATAATGTATTATGATGCACTAGATCTTGATCTACTAAAATAACTAATAACTATGCACACGACATTAAAAATAAAAACAGCTAATAATGACACAAACACTACTAAATCATATGAAAATTAAAATGGATATATAAATAAATATATATATGTTAATATCTCAGTGATGACTGCAATAACACTGGAACAAAAGTCAGTGTAAATAAAGCATCCGTGGAGCGTTAAGCTGTAAAGTCCTCTATAAATCCCTTCAGATAATATCCAGCTCTGGCCTGTTAAAGTGAAAGTCCAGAGCTTAATCAATTAAGATGATGTGGACGGACCTAAGAAGCAGATCACAGGAGGAAACCGAGTCGAAGTGGTTCAGCACTAAACTCCTACAAGTCATTGTTCAGGACTGATCAGCATTTAAAGAAAGTACCTTCAGTAGCTGCAGCAAAAGAGCATCACAGCAGATACTGAAAGAAAAGAGTCACATACTCCTGCAACGCTAACACTGGATCATTTTATCAATAAAGAAATGACACTTTGGGTTCTCTTTGTGTTCTTTCAGGACGTATAAGAAAATCTGATGATGTTTTGGGTCATATTTATGCAGAAATATATACAATTCTACATGCATCACAATGTTTGTCAAAACTGTGTAACACAAGTTGATAGAAATGTTTAATACGATAAACTTTAAATGTATGCACATAAATAAATGCAACAAAATAAGTGCGTACTGTGACTTGAAATTAACGCCGTAATATAAAACGTTGGTCATAACACAAATTATACATAGCTCACCTTATTAATAAAAAATCATATTTGCGGCTGCAAAGTTGAGTGATTCTGATTTCAGCTTCAGTCTCTCTATTATCTGAAGCACTTGAAGAAAGAATAACCGTTTTTTTCTTTTCCATATTTTTTCTGCAACAAGTCTGATGAAAGAGCGAGAAACAAAGAGAGTCAAGGCAGACATTTTTTGTTTAATAATGTGATTTTGAATTCAGTTAGTGACAATACTATGACAGCTGTATGAGAACATCTCCAGCTTCACTTCATCACTGACAGCATTTAAAGCATCGTAAACGTGAAGCCCATAAGCATGCCTTCTTTTAAGGCTTTTGCACCTCACGGAGAAAGCAATCCCAGAATGCATTAAGACAACCACTAAATAAAAAAGATATGCAATTATGATAATGAATGGCATAGTGTTGTTAACATAAGAACACGCTGATGTCAGTTTCTGCTGTAAACAATGTTGAGTTGAGTATATACAGTATGTATACGTTCTGTCTGGCTGTCATTGTGTCACGCAGTATTTTCATGTTGCACCTGGTTAGATGGAGTCATGCACACTACACATGCATGCGAGTCCCTAATTGATCGTTAGCTGTCGGTGCATGCATGACGAGGCTCAAACCCACAGGATCTTCAACTCAAATTCACAACAGACAAAAAGCTTCAGTATCAGGCACAATAAAGACATGCATTGAATTCAAACAGAAAGCCAGGGTTAATTATTTAAAGGAACAGTTCACACAAAAATGCACTCACCCGCAGGCCATCCAAGATGAGGATGAGTTTCTCTCAGGTTTGGAGAAGTGTCTCAGCAATGGATGCTCTGCAGTGAATGGGTGCCGTCAGAATGAGAGTCAATGGATGCTCTGCAGTGAATGGGTGCCGTCAGAATGAGAGTCAATGGATGCTCTGCAGTGAATGGGTGCCGTCAGAATGAGAGTCAATGGATGCTCTGCAGTGAATGGGTGCCGCCAGAATGAGAGTCAATGGATGCTCTGCAGTGAATGGGTGCCGTCAGAATGAGAGTCAATGGATGCTCTGCAGTGAATGGGTGCCGTCAGAATGAGAGTCAATGGATGCTCTGCAGTGAATGGGTGCCGTCAGAATGAGAGTCAATGGATGCTCTGCAGTGAATAGGTGCCGTCAGAATGAGAGTCAATGGATGCTCTGCAGTGAATGGGTGCCGTCAGAATGAGAGTCAATGGATGCTCTGCAGTGAATGGGTGCCGTCAGAATGAGAGTCAATGGATGCTCTGCAGTGAATGGGTGCCGTCAGAATGAGAGTCTGATAAAAACATCACAGCACTCCAGTCCATCAGTTAACATCTGGAGAAGACAAAACCTGAAACACATCCAGCATTAAGATGTTTTTAACTCAAATATGAGTCCATAATAACACTTCTTCCCATCTCGTGTCGTCTCTTGTATCAAAATCCAGACACGTATTAGTTTAAAGCTGTTTTGCAGATTTCTCTCCTGATTCAGACCAGAACACGTTTCACCAGAGATTATTATTACAGAATACAGTCTCATATTTTATCCAAACGATATTTTGAAGCTTAAATGTCTTAATGATTTGTTTTACGTATGCAATTAACAGACACTTTAATCCAAAGTGCATCTTATTATCCATTAATAACAGGACGAGCTCTTCAATACGTCCTGTGCCAACAGGAAAATTAAAATGTGATGACGGGAAAGTAAAACCGCTCTTGGTCTCTGGATCTCGTGGGACATCTGCTCCTGTGAGACACAGCTGTTCTGTCAAACAACACACACATCTGACATCTTCAGCGTCCATAATCTGGCATATTATTAACTAAACTAAACCCAGACAGTCTGTTTGGGCAGAAAGTGAAGCTCGACAGGCAAACAAATGCTCATTTTGATCAGCGATGCAATAAATAAATGACCTGATTCAAAGACAATAGTCATCATTTAAGAAGTGTAATATATCACATTACAATATAACATTTCTGTAGTGTATATAACCTTCCAGTCGAACGTTTTTGAACAGTAAGATGTTTAATGGTTTTTTAAAGAAGCCTCTGTTCACCGAGCCTGCATTGATTTGATCCAAAATACAGTTTTATTAAATACAACAGCTGCTTTCTATTTTACATTTGTATGTATTTAGCAGACGCTTGTATGCAAAGAGACTTACAGTGCATTCAGGTTATGCATTTACTGTCAGTATGTGTGTCTGGGAATCGAACCCACAACCTTTGCGCTGCTAACACAATGCTCTACCACTTATGTGAACTGATGCGCAGCTCAGCATCAGTCTTGTGTCACATGATCTTCAGAAATCATTCTAATATATGATTTATTGTGAAACCTATTAATATTATTAATATTTAAAACAGTTGATATTTTTTCAAGATGATGATCTGAAGAGAAGCATTTATGAAATATAACTATACCATTCAAAAGCTTAGAGTCAGTATAATTATTATCTTAGAAATAATACTGTAATTTAGCAAGGATGGTTTAAATTGATCAACAGTGATGATAAAGACATTTATAATGTTACTAAAGATTTCTATTTCAGATAAAAGCTGTTCTTCTGACCTTTCTGCTTATTAAAGAAATCTGAACAATTATACTCCGCTGTTTTCATCATCATCATAATAATAGATGTTTTTTTAGAATATCAGAATGATTTATGAATGATCGTGTGACTTTAATGATGCTAAAAATTCGTCTTTGAAATCACAATAAATTACATTTTACAATATATTCAAATAGAAAACAGTTATTTTAAATAGTGGAAATATTTCACTATTTTGCTGTAGGCCTACTTTTGGATAAAATAAGTGATTTTTGGTGAGCAGAAAGAATTTAAAAATATTAATATTCAAAACCTTTTATAGGAAACTTTAATTTTTCTACTTTTCTAACTTTTAATTGGCTTCGAAATCAGATACACTGCTGGACAATAACCAATAATAATGATTTGTTTCTATACTACAAGCATATTTTATCACATATTAAGGCAGAATAGTTTGAATGCTATGTCAATTATTGCATTCTTCATATACTTTATTTATTACCTGAAGATGATTGAAAAATATTGCATATGTATAATCTGTTGCACCTTTGCACAACTAATCTGTATTGTTGCACAAATATACTGTATAATATATAATCTGTTGCACCTTCACATATTAGTATGTATAGATGTGTACATACAGTGTATAATGTGTATTGATAACTAAGTATGTCTAATAGTACACTGTGTGTATATATGTGTACATATGGTGTGTATTGATAACTAAGTATGTCTAATAGTACACTGTGTGTATATATGTGTACATATGGTGTGTAATGATGACTGTAAGTATGTCTAATAGTACACTGTGTGTATATATGTGTACATATGGTGTGTAATGATGACTGTAAGTATGTCTAATAGTACACTGTGTGTATATATGTGTACATATGGTGTGTAATGATGACTGTAAGTATGTCTAATAGTACACTGTGTGTATATATGTGTACATATGGTGTGTAATGATGACTGTAAGTATGTCTAATAGTACACTGTGTGTATATATGTGTACATATGGTGTGTATTGATAACTGTAAGTATGTCTAATAGTACACTGTGTGTATATATGTGTACATATGGTGTGTAATGACATATGGTGTGTAATGACTGTAAGTATGTCTAATAGTACTATATATGTGTACTGTGTGTATATATGTGTACATATGGTGTGTATTGATAACTGTAAGTATGTCTAATAGTACACTGTGTGTATATATGTGTACATATGGTGTGTAATGATGACTGTAAGTATGTCTAATAGTACACTGTGTGTATATATGTGTGTGTATATATGTGTACATATGGTGTGTAATGATGACTGTAAGTATGTCTAATAGTACTGTGTGTATATATGTGTACTGTGTGTATATATGTGTACTGTGTGTATATATGGTGTGTAATGATGACTGTAAGTATGTCTAATAGTACACTGTGTGTATATATGTGTACATATGGTGTGTAATGATGACTGTAAGTATGTCTAATAGTACACTGTGTGTATATATGTGTACATATGGTGTGTAATGATGACTGTAAGTATGTCTAATAGTACACTGTGTATATATGTGTACATATGGTGTGTATTGATAACTAAGTATGTCTAATAGTACACTGTGTGTATATATGTGTACATATGGTGTGTAATGATGACTGTAAGTATGTCTAATAGTACACTGTGTGTATATGTGTACATATGGTGTGTATTGATAACTAAGTATGTCTAATAGTACACTGTGTGTACTGAGTATATGTATGTGTATTTTTTTTTGCACATTGTCTTCTGTATAATCTGTAAGTATAGGTACTGTCTAGATGTAAATGGTTTATTTTTTATTGTTTTTTTGCACTGTCCGGAGCACGCTTTCAACAATTTCACTCACCATGGCACTCGTGCTGTGGTGTGACAATAAAAGTGATTTGATTAGATTTTTGATGTGAAAAACCCAAATAAACCATATATTGTCGCAATCGCAATTCCATACTCGTCCGTTTTTTTCTGTTTTCATGCAGTTATAGCTGGACATTTGCCCATATTAGGAATTTCCTGGTGCACTTCCTGCGCGAGAGCGTCGAGTAATGAACACACACTGCATGTAATGAGTGTTTAGCGCTTCGTGATGTTCATCTCGTGTTATTCTGGGTCCGAATAAAACATCAGCTCATGCACAGACTATCCGGGCACTTATTAAATCTATATTTATTCACACTGCTTCCTGAAACCTTTACTCGGACACGCCCCCTGCATAATCTACGCCCCTGACAATAGCAGCATGCATAGGCCTACTACAGATTTAATAAGACAAAACAATAACGTTTATGACTTGCTCCATGCAAAACTGATACCCAATCCTTGTTGAATTGAATTCAGAGCGTATTTGACTTGCACAATACTGATACATCTAAACAAGAAAAGAAATCGAGGTGTGATGTTTCTGCAGTTCTCTATAGAAACTCTCTCTCGTGTGATATAATCAATTAAAGCCTTAGGGAGAAAACATTCGTCATTGAGCCTGCCTTCATTTGCATATTTCTTAATTAGCGATAAAGCCATGCATCACATTTGGGGAAATCAGATGCTGTCTGCTGGCATGCATTCGGTCGTGAGGGGAAAACGTTGATTTGATAAGCAAAAACAAAGACGGATGAAGTACAGTAACACAAATCCACTCCTAATGTGCATATTCATCTTGTGAGATGGCATAATAATGTAATAATCTCAATCATCACTGATAAAGCCCCTCTGAAGGACTCTCGTGACCTCTACCGGACACACGTGGTATTACAACACGGCATTAAAATATGATAACAAATACCAGTTTTATTATAAACAAAAAACAAATAGAGTTTGGTCTCAGATGGAGTCTGTTTCTGTGCCTTATGTAATCTCTTATATTCCCTGAAGAAAGTTTGATTATCTCACACATTACTAGCGAAATGAGAGGAATTACATTTAAGTTGATTCTGGACTTAAATGCAAAAACGATGGAAATCATTTACTCATGATATTCTGTTGTCTGTAGAGCGCAGTATATGCTGTCTTATCTTTATCGTATAGGCCTAATGTAAGTGAATGTAATGGACCTGGTCATTTTAGACTACACGTGATATCATTTTTGAGCAAAACATTGCTTTATGAAAGTGCTGGTTATTCAAAAGTGACTCATGGATTGAGTTGCTAAACGGAGACTGACTAGTCTGGCAGTGATTGCTCTTGTTCTGTGCGGTTACAGCTGTTGTCATGTAACAGTAACTGCTTATGTGTTTCTGCTCAGCAGCTGCTGAGAAACTCGACAGAAACAGACGAGCGTTTGATGATGCATCAACACACTCATAGACAGACAGGAGAGAGAGAGAGAGAGAGAGAGCGCGCTGGTCCACACAGCAGTTCTTTCACTTTTGTCAAGGTGCTTTTCGGGAGACAGATTCTGTGATAAAACCTTAAAAAAGAAAAGAGAAAAAGTGAAAGTGACGTGACATACGGCCAAGTATGGTCACGTCACACACACCCGGAGCCGTGGGCACCTCAGTGGGCAGCGGGCACCTTGCTCAAGTCATTTGAGTCAGGTCGGGACCGCGGAGCGCGAATCATTTGAGTCGGTTCGGGACCGCGAATCATTTGAGTCGGTTCGGGACCGCGAATCATTTGAGTCGGTTCGGGACCGCGAATCATTTGAGTCGGTTCGGGACCGCGGAGCGCGAATCATTTGAGTCAGTTCGGGACCGCGAATCATTTGAGTCGGTTCGGGACCGCGAATCATTTGAGTCAGGTCGGGACCGCGGAGCGCGAATCATTTGAGTCAGTTCGGGACCGCGAATCATTTGAGTCGGTTCGGGACCGCGAATCATTTGAGTCGGTTCGGGACCGCGAATCATTTGAGTCGGTTCGGGACCGCGAATCATTTGAGTTAGATCGGGACCGCGGAGCGCGAATCATTTGAGTCGGTTCGGGACCGCGAATCATTTGAGTCGGTTCGGGACCGCGAATCATTTGAGTCGGTTCGGGAGAAAATGGCTTTTATATTTGCCAAAAATATACATTTTATAGTAAAAACGAACATGCAAGCCCAGCCCAGATGAGAAAAAGTAATGCAAAAGTGACATGACAGATTACTTTCCATATAAAGTAACTTAGTAACAGTTATTTTTTTAGGGAGTAACGCAATATTGCAATGCATTCCTTTTAAAAGTAACTTACCTCAGGATAATTTATCCATTTAACAACCCTGACTGAAACTCACATCAACAAATCAAGATGAAATCAGAAAGAGTGAAACTTGTCCTGTTATCTGTAAGAAATGCACCTCAGTATTAAATAACAGTTCGCCTTTGCTCTTAAATGCTTAAAAGACTGTAAATACTCACCATTATCTTCTGAATGTATTCAGTTCTTCAGCTGCTGCATGCATGTCAACATTACAAACATGTTTCATAAAGCACAACTACATTTACAAAGTTCAGTGAGGATAGTCGTAAACAATGGCTGTTCACAATATAAAGAAAGACTCGTTAAAGGACACTCGTTTACTGATTTTACAATTATGCTACTTCAGAGGAAACTCCCTGAACATCCCCCTGCAGCTCATTCAGATGCATTTCCAATCTTGAGCCACCTCCAGATTTCTGAACATGAATAAAAGTGTTTGTTTTCCACAGTCCAGAGACAAACAGCACATCTGACCAGTGACAAAACACCAAAACACTCTTCAGTCGCTGACATCTTACACGAGAACGGACACACATTAAATAAAACTCCAGAATAAACATTTCCAGCAAACAGACAGAAGCTAGTCAAGAATTGAAAAAAAAAAATCCATGCATTTTTTTTTTTTTTTTATAAAATGATGTTAAGATGAAATGCTGAGTTGCATTTAAATGATTGCATGAGAATAAAGAGACTGAAACAGGAGATAAGAGAAGACGAGCACAACTGCCTCGTGATCAAAATGTGTTATTATGCACGTTCCTGTGGCTCAGTGGTAGAGCATTGCGTTAGCAGCGCAAAGGTTGTGGGTTCGATTCCCAGGGAACTCATGTACTGACAAAAACATGTATAACCTGAATCGCGTCTGCTAAATGCATAAATGTATGCAAATATATTAACAAAATCACAAAACACGGTGCATCCAAACACAATGGAATCAAAGGTGTGCAAATAAATGACAGCACTGCATAAATGGGGAAACTTTTTATTCATGTATTTCACAAATACAATCTTTTTTCCGAAGTACAAATGTTTTGCAGGGAGAAGTGTTTGCGGTGTAATTACGCAGCTGATGTTCGGGCTCGTCTGAAAGCACACATCAGGTGGACAGTGGTTCATACTTGTAAACGTATGGAATGTATTTATTTACTGTACAGACACGCAGGGACAAACCCTGCAGAAGAAACGACATGATCTGTGCTGGGGAAATAACCTTAGTCAAAAACACACCTATACAAAAGCGTTCGCAATGCTTTCTACTAGGGGTGTGCGATATATATCGTCTGCGATATTATCGTAATTGTTGTGCAATTTGACAATATCGAGTATTTTGCAAAAAACCAACTAACACCTACATAGTGCACGCATACATTAGCCTGCGTGGTGATGAAGGGGTTAAACGCATACATTATCCTGTGTGGTGATGAAGGGGTTAAACGCATACATTAGCCTGCGTGGTGATGAAGGGGTTAAACGCATACATTATCCTGTGTGGTGATGAAGGGGTTAAACGCATACATTATCCTGTGTGGTGATGAAGGGGTTAAACGCATACATTAGCCTGCGTGGTGATGAAGGGGTTAAACGCATACATTAGCCTGCGTGGTGATGAAGGGGTTAAACGCATACATTAGCCTGCGCGGTGATGAAGGGGTTAAACACATACATTAGCCTGCGCGGTGATGAAGGGGTTAAACGCATACATTAGCCTGCGCGGTGATGAAGGGGTTAATCAGTGCACGCGCGCATTTAGAGCGTGTTCTTTCACTGCATGATTCAGTCGATTAAAATGCATTAAGAGTGATCGCAAAATTCAAGATATGGGGGCAGAAAATGTATATATTTACGTTTCATATAGTTAAAATCACAGGAAGGGTGCCGTTTTTTCTTCAAAAATAAGCATGATTACAAATGTGATATTGATTTTATACAACAGTTCATTAAACAATAAGCTAATATCAAGAGACTTACGTTTTAGACACCATATTGCCTGTTTTTGCTGCATTTCGCCGACAAAAAATTATTCCAAACCGCTACAGCGATGTTTTGAGTCTCAGTGACTCGTTCCTGAATGAATCAATCGTTTAAATGACTCGGTTCAGTCGAAGTGATTCGTTCCTGAATGAATCAATCGTTTAAATGACTTGGTTCAGTCTCAGTGATTCGTTCCTGAATGATTCAATCGTTTAAATGATTCGGTTCAGTCGAAGTGATTCGTTCCTGAATGATTCAATGAATCGTTTAAATGATTCGGTTCAGTCGAAGTGATTCGTTCCTGAATGAATCAATCGTTTAAATGACTTGGTTCAGTCTCAGTGATTCGTTCCTGAATGATTCAATGAATCGTTTAAATGATTCGGTTCAGTCTCAGTGATTCGTTCCTGAATGATTCAATCGTTTAAATGATTCGGTTCAGTCGCAACGACTCACTTGTTAATCGTGACGTGGTTAATTTCACATTTAAAGTCTATTTTCATTTTTTAAACAATTGTAAATATCAGTATTCAATGTTTTATGTTTAAAATGTCAAAAAAGGATCATTTGTAACTGGTTAAATCACTCTGAGCTGCATTAAACTGTGTCTAAATACATCTTCAGATGCAACTTCTGCAGATTAATGTTAATAATACTGGTTTCATTTGTTTGGGAGCAGCCTAAATGTGTGTTATCTTAATTGACTGGTTAAATGTAACAATTTGACTCAAAAGATGTACACTTTTAGAAACAAAATGGCTTTATTAAAAGGTAAAAATCTAATTTAAACTTAAATGAAAAGATGAATTAATCACTGAAGTGAACTGAGCACACAGAATATGAAGAATATCATAAACTGCAGCGGTGCACGGTATTCAGATATCAGCACAATAACACACTCGGCAAAATATCGTCTAATTATGTTATCGAAAAAATATCGAGACATTTTTTTCAATATCGCACACCCCTACTTTCTACCGCTTTAACTTCCGTCTAATAAAGCACGGTAAAATAGTAACTTTAACTATATTGTCATGTCTGCTTCTCTTTTATCAGTCATATTAAACATGAGGACTTTTCATAAATCATAAATGCTGCATTATTATCTTCAGTACTGCGTGTGTTGATCATATGAGTGAATCTCATGAAAACATATCCAGGTCACGGTTCACCGTAAAAGAAGAATATTTTGCATAAAGATTTTTTTTTTTCATAATAAATAAGCACATTTTTGCAATAAATACGAAAAATAAATTCATTTTCATCAGCAAAATGCTTTACCTTTTTGCAATTCATATTATTCGTAATGGCGAATCTGATTTTATTTCATTTTTGACATATATAAAAATAAGAGCTAATATTTAATACAGTTGAAAATAACATTTAAAACCTGTTTATGTTCTTTGCGTTATAATACAGTGAAGAGGTAAAGACTAGATCTTCACTGCAATATAATTAAATCATAGCATCATAATAAAAAAACATGTTTATTATCACCTTATTATATATTTAATAAGCCAAGACAATTATTTAAATTAAATGTTTAAAGGTTTTCTTCGCATTATAACGCAGATAATAATTTTTTTATTCACTGCATTATAATGCAAAATAAATGTGTTATTTTTTGTATTTAAATAAAAAACAGCATTAATCATGCAAAAAATGCATGTTTTCTATTTTGTGCAATTTAAATACTACATGATTTTACAGTAAAAATGTGCTTAATTGTCATGAAAACCGAAGACATGTGGTTTATTTCTTTATATTTCGTGGTGAAATGACCTGGTCATGCTCTTGAGCATCGCTCCGGTTTGAGCGTGGAAACCAGGACTCACTCCAGTACGGCAGAACCGAGCGGGAACAACCCGCCTAAAACCAGTGAACAACACACACATCCAGCTCTAAACCACCGGAGAGATGTGTGTGTGTGGTGGCAGACAAACCATAAGCAAAGCCATGCAACGGTGCCAACGTAACAATCTGAATAACAAGGAAATAAACCCATTTCAGTCCAAACTCCCAACACCCAGAATGCCTTGCATGCAGGACCAGTAACATATCAACACAACAGAACTCAGCTCCACGCGACCAAGGCTATTCAAACAGAACACGTGTTTCAAACATCTTTACATACATCTGTGTTTTATAAAATTGTGCCCATCATGCTAATATAACTCTCAACTTTACAAGGTCAATAATGTTTTCTTCTCGTGCGATTATCTCAGCGGATCACATCTCCGTCTGTTAATCTAGTGAATTAATGTTGTTTGTTTTTCTGCTAATTAAACGCTCACGGCCCAATCTCACCAAAACACGGCACACTTCACCTAAAATAACAAAAGCTTATTTCTGCTTTCCTTGCTTTTCTTAAAGATTGCATTTATATTTTTGCATTATTTTCATGAAGAATTATGCTCATTATGATGCATTTGGATATTTTTATCTCATTATTTAGTAGTTATTCTTATTACTGTAATACAGTAAAGATACAGCTATACGATTATTTAAATCCTTATGAATTAAATGTACACATTTATGTACAATAGCTTATTTAATAAATTTGATTCATTTAATAAATTAAAATACTTTTCAATGTAAATAATATATTATATTTTTGCATCGTGATGATGAGAATTTGTTTTGCATGTCATGAAAATGGTCACAAAAGCCCTAATAGTCCTAAAAAATATATTGCGATACTTTTCTTAGCAATATAATGCAATAAAAATTATTTTATTTTACTGCATTATAATGCAAAGAAAATTATGTATTTAACATTTTTAATTTAAATACCACATTTTCTTTGCATTACAGTTTTGCATTGTGATAATGAGAATTTGTTTTATACATCATGAAAATAATATCACAAAAATCTTAATGGTCCTAAAAAAATTAAATACTTTTCTTAGCATATAATGCAATAAACAACATTTTTTAATATTTTTTCACTGCATTATAATGCAAAGAAAATTCTGCATTATATAAATGAAAAAAAAGCTTAATTTTAATTTAAATACAGAATTTTCTTTAAATTACATTTTTGCATTTTGATAATGAGAAAATTAGTATGTCATGAAAATAATGTCACAAAAATCCTAATGGTTCTAAAAAAAGGTTAAATAATTGTCAAATGTTTTAAAATATTTTAACTGCATTATAATGCAAACAAATTCTGTATTATTTAAATGAAACAAAAAAGTAACTTTATTGAAATAATACATACATTGAATTATATTTTGTAATTTTGATAATGAGAATTTGTTTTGTACGTCACGAAAATAATGTCACATAAATCTTAAAGGTCCTAGAAAATATGTTTCAATTTCTGCAAGTATGATATCAGATTTTTATTTCAGGGTGAAATGTGACCGGCAGGTTTTGTGAGATTTAACCACCAGACAATGAAACTCAGATACGTACGTAAGCTTGGGTAGTTCTGGACAACTCTCATTCCCACATCATTTGAGAGTCAATAATAATAATAATACAAAATAAACACCACCCATAATAGTTAGAGATATTAAAGTATACAACTGTTAAAACGAAATAGAAATATATCTTCAAAGAAGTCTCTGGACGTGTCTGTCGGTCAGTGGTCTCTTCTTCTCTCCTCTGAGGGCTGGTCGGGGTTTGAAGAGTGTGTGTGTGTTCACCGAGCAGGTAGTGTGTGAGCGTGTTACCGTTACAGAACCGTTCATGAGGCACTCAAGAACAGAAAGGAGTCTGAAAGATCTCTGAGCCGCTGGGAGGAGATTCCTACAGAGCGAGGGGGGAGGCGGTGCTGGGGCCGGTCGGGGACGGTGTGTGTTTCGGAGGAGCCAGCTCCAGGAGGACACGGACCGTCACGGCCACCTGAGGCAAACCTCTCTCTTCCAGGATGTGCAGAGGGAGACACAGCTGGTGCTGCACGCACACACACACGGACGCACACACACACACGGACGCACACACACACACACACACACGGACGCAAGCACGCACACACGGATGGACGCACACACACACACACACGGACGCACACACGGTCACACACACACGGATGCGCACACGGACGCACGCACACACACACACACACGGACGCACGCGCACACACACACGGATGCACACACACACATACGGATGCGCACACACACAGACGGACGCACGCACGCACACACGGACGCACGCACACACACACACACACACACACGGACGCACACACACACGGACGCACGCGCACACACACACACATACGCACACACACGCACGCACGCACGCACGCACGGAAACACACACACACACACACACGGACGCACGCACACACGGTCACACACACACGGATGCGCACACACACAGACACACAGACGCACACACACACACACACACACACACACACACACACACACGGACGCACGCACACACACACACACACACACACGGACGCACGCACACACACACACACACGCACACACACACGGATGCACACACACACACACACACACACACACACACACACACACACACACACGCGGCCGCACGCACACACGCACACACGCACGCACGTACGCACACACACAGACGCACGCACACGTGGAAGCACGCACGCACACACACACACACACGGACGGACGCACGCACACACACACACACACACGCGCGCACGCACACACACGGACGCACGCACACACACACACACGGACGCACACGCACACACACACACACACGCACACGCACGCACGGATGCACACATACACACACACACACATGGACACACGCATACATGGACGCACGCACACACACACACACACACACACACACACAGAGAGAGAGAGAGAGAGAGTGGGGGGCGAACAAAAAAAGGGACAAAAAGGGTGTCAATGGAGAAACAAATTATTAAATTAATATAACTTAAAAAATGAAATGATCAAAGGAATAGTTCACCCAAAAATGAAAATGTCAAAGATTTGGAGAAATGTGTCTCTGCATCAGTGTCTCAGCAATGGATGCTCTGCAGTGAATGGGTGCCGTCAGAATGAGAGTCTGATAAAAACATCACAATAATTCACACTAGGGCTGTCAAAATGGCTGAAAAACTAAATTCGAATTTTGTACTTAAATATTATCAATATTAAAATTATATTTGAATTTAAAATGCATAATTTCAGTTTGGGGGAAAAAAGCTTGTCTTCTCTCTTGAGGCCACAAGAGGGCAAAATATTACTAATGAACGTTTCATCAAAGCAATAAAATAACACGACTACCTTTGAAAAAAGTGCATAATGTTTAAAATAATGTCTATAAACCATTTATAATTAAGTTGCATAAACAATTAGAAACAAAACAAAATGTATGTATGTGTAGTTTAAAAAAACACTGAAAACCAAATCACAAAGAGTACTTTTTAATTTATAAAAACGAGATGCCATAAAAACCGCCATAAAGTTATGAGAAATGTTTTATAAAAGTTGAACTTACATTAATTTGACATGGCTCTCTAAACATGCGGCGCTCTTGTGCGAGACGCGAGTGCAACGCTGATAGACATCCCTAAAGAAAATGCGATAAATATGCATTCTGTGTGAACGTTTTAACGTAAACAACATTTTCTACTTAATGATGTTCCTTTTTGCACAAAATATTGAATGAACATCATAGCAGCGCCGCATCTAGTGGCTTCGACTGGATAGTTGAATGTTTTTTGCATTCGAATGTGGATTTTTATTTTAAATTCTAATTTGTCTTTTTTCCAGCACTAATCCACACCACTCCAGTCCATCAGTTAAAATATCATTAAGACGTTTTTAACAAAATATGAGTCAATAATCCATAATAACGCTTCCTCCAGTGAAAAAGTGCATCGGCTGTTGTCTCTCACATCAAAATCCAGACACATATTTCTCTTCTGATTCAGAGCAGAACACTTTTTCACTGGAGGAAGCATTATTATGGATTCAGTTTTTAGTTAAAACTGTCTTAATGCTGGATTTGTTTCAGGTTTTGTCTTCTCCAGATGATAACTGATGGACTCGAGTGATGTGATGTTTTTATCAGACTCTCATTCTGACGGCACCCATTCACTGCAGAGCATCCATTGACCCTCATTCTGACGGCACCCATTCACTGCAGAGCATCCATTGACCCTCATTCTGACGGCACCCATTCACTGCAGAGCATCCATTGACCCTCATTCTGACGGCACCCATTCACTGCAGAGCATCCATTGACTCTCATTCTGACGGCACCCATTCACTGCAGAGCATCCATTGACTCTCATTCTGACGGCACCCATGCACTGCAGAGCATCCATTGACTCTCATTCTGACGGCACCCATTCACTGCAGAGCATCCATTGACTCTCATTCTGACGGCACCCATTCACTGCAGAGTATCCATTGACTCTCATTCTGACGGCACCCATTCACTGCAGAGCATCCATTGACTCTCATTCTGACGGCACCCATTCACTGCAGAGCATCCATTGACTCTCATTCTGACGGCACCCATTCACTGCAGAGCATCCATTGACTCTCATTCTGACGGCACCCATTCACTGCAGAGCATCCATTGCCTCTCATTCTGACGGCACCCATTCACTGCAGAGCATCCATTGACTCTCATTCTGACGGCACCCATTCACTGCAGAGCATCCATTGCTGAGACACACTTCTCCAAACCTGATGAAGAAACACACTCGTATACATCTCGGATGATCTCTGAGTGTCCAGCAAATGTTCATTTTTGGGTGAACTATAAAATGGAGGAACTTAAAGCAGATGAGGTACAACTAAGAAAGAACTTAACTTATATAGAAAGCATAATCATGACAATAAACAACGATGGAGGAATGGAAAAATCGTCAAATACCATAAATGAAGTGAAGTATTAGTCAAGGGCGTTATTGCAGAGTTAGTGATCTTAAACTAAAGACCAAAATCATCCTGCATTATTTGTGCTAAAAACATGAGCGATAAATCAAACTAGCTGCCATATATCTATCATATAAAGCTGCGACGCTCACTCAAACGCACAACTAGTGATAAAAACACGTTGACAGCGGATACATGAGCTTAGATTTATTGTAGAAAAGCAGAGGACAGTCAGACTGTAGGAAAACCAGGCAATATGGCACACGAATGCTCACACACTCGACCGCTGTGTGTTACACTGTACAGCTATTCATCAACAACAGGTGTGTACGGTGTTCTGGAGCAGACCGACAACATGCTTGATAACTGCAGGGATACGAGTGCTTTTATCACTATTTAAAGGGTTAGTTCAGCCAAAAAGTCAAATTCTGACGTTATTTACATACCTTCAAATGTGCACGATTTACTTTCTGCACAAAAGGAGACGTTTAACAGAAAGTCCCAGCTGCTTTTTTCCACATAATAAGCTTCACTCGATGAAACACAAGCAGAAGTTTGCTTACGTAGAAGTATTCTTATTTTTAAGAATTTTGATAACACTTTGCCATAGTAACATTTAATACTGCAACAATATTATTATAAATAAATCATAAAAATAAGTAATTTTGGATAAAAGCATCTGATAAATGAATAAATATCAATATTATTGTACTGTACAATACAATTATAACAAATATATTAAATAAAAAAATTTTTTTTAAACTAAATCAATTAGTTTAACCAAAAATAAACTTCATTGATAAGCAAAAACGATTGATGATTTTTTTTATTAATCATAGTTATTCTAAGCACCAGCAATATTCGTCTGCAAGCTTAAAGCTTTAATATATAATAATTTTGTATTAATTTATTTTGAATTTATGCAATATACTGGAGCCAAAAAAGAGAAGGCAGTCTGTTATTGTTACGTAATTTAAATTTGTGGGCGGGATTATGCTAATTATGAATGGCCGCACACTTACCCGAGATACAAAATTATTATAATTAATTAGCATATATATACGTTTAACTATCAAATCAGAGGTTTGTGACATGTTTGGCCCATTTTATGGCGGTCAGGCTCTAATAAGAACAATAATATGAACTGATGTTATGATATGACTTGAGCATTATATTATTTGAAGCCATATGATAATTCTGTTTGAATAAATAGACTTCACGTATGCCACATCCGACACCCTTCACTTTAATTTCTCCTTTTGTGTTTCATGGAAGAAAGCAACTCATACGGCATGACCAGCAGGTGAGTAGTTGTTATGTTAGGCTGAAGTAGTGTTAACCGTGAGGTGGAGGACAGTAAGGCACAAAGGGATTAAACAGGGGGAGTTTATAGTTTGGCATCCTCCACTCGGTCTCATTTGCTTTTTATTCACACAAACCCTCGGAAACTCAAAGCCTGTGCACAATAAAGGGCTCGTCCACGGAGCAGGCAGCTTGTTCTGTCGTCTGGTTTAAGGCTGAATGGGCGAATAACGCCCAACTTTGTGCTTTTCGATGGACTTTTGATTTTTGCTGTGGAAATGTGCTCTCTACACACTCTCAAATGATTGTTCGCTAAGCCCCGCCTTAGAACATCACACAATATAATTAGCAGCTGCTGCTGTTTATAAACCATCAAATGAGACGTTTGGTTATTTAGTTTCATTTTAATCCATATTTTTATTCAGCGAGGCTGCATTAAATTGATCAGAAGTGACAGTAAAGACATTTATAATGTCCTAAAAGAATTCTATTTCAAATAAAGCTGTTCTTTTGAACTTTATATTTATCTGTGAATCCTGAAAAATAAAATTTATCAGAGTTTCCACAAAAATATTGTGCAGCACGACCGTTTTCAACATTGATAATAAACAGAAATGTATATTGAGCAGTAAATCAGCATATTATTATGATTTCTGAAGATCATGTGACACTGAAGACTGCAGTAATGATGCTGAAAATACAGTGCTGCATCATAGAAATAAATTACAGTTTAACACATATTCACATAGAAAACCGCTGTTTTAAATTTTAATAATATTTCATAATTTTTACTGTATTTTTGGTCAAACAAATACAGCCTTGGTGACTGTGAGCAGAAGAAACTTGTTACCAAAATATTTAAAAAAAAATACTCAAACTGAACAGTAGTGCAAATAATTTCCTTTAATAAATGGCACAAGATTTTCCACTCTATGTAATAATACCATTAAACCAAATCGTATCCCATTATGAAATATGCATGAATGTTATTTTATAAAGACTTTACTCAGAGGGGGCGGAGCTTAGCGAAGTATCGATCGTATGCACTATGAACGTAACATCTGTGTGCATGAACACCAGCTAGTGTGTACTTCTGCAAAGACACAGTCTATTTGAGTGATTCAAAGGCTTGGCACCAGGTGGCAGTAGAGAGCACATAGCAGCGACATGACTGACAGGTAGAAAAGGGCAAATCCAGCCAGCTGGGAAGAAGGAGCGGAGTGAAAGGTAGGCGGTGCCAGAGAGAGCAAGGCCTCAACCAGCCTAAACACACAAACCAGCTCCCCTTCCAACACGTCACCCGCTGAACACAAACTATCCTGCCCACAGAGCCCAGCCGAGGAGGTAAAGGAGCGTTCAAATAAAACACAAGGAGGGAGGGGTTGATGGTTTTAAATGGGAAGGGAGAGGAGGGAGAGAGAGAGAAAGAGTTAGTAGTATTGGCGATTTAACGTGAAGGCACTAGAGGAACCTGCAAGCAAATGTGACCCTGGAGCACAAAACTAGTCATTTTTATGAAATTGTGATTTATACACCATCTAAATGATGAATAAATATGCTTTCCGTTGATGTATGGTTTGTTATGATAGGACTATATTTGAAAATCAGGAATCTGAGGGTGCAAAAAAATCTAAATATTGAGAAAATCGCCTTTAAAGTTGTTCAAATGTAATTCTTAGCAATGCATATTACTAAGTTTTGATACATTTATGGTAGGAAATTTACAAATTGTCTTCATAGAACATGATTTTTACTTAATATCCTAATGATTTTTGGCATAAAAGAAAATTTTTAAATTTTGACCCATACAATGTATTTTTAGCAATTGCTACAAATATACCCGTATGACTGCTTTTGTGCTCCAGGGTCACACACATGAAACAGAAGTTATTTTGGTTTTAAAGACTACCTGAGGAACTCCGATCCTGCGGCAGGCCTCTAGGAAGTTCTCCACATTTCGTCGACACTTGGCCATCGTCAGTTTGGGCTGGAAAGAAAGAAAACATGAAAGCGATGCAATGCTCTGCACAGACACAGAAACTCAAGCGAACCCAGAGAGTCTCTCACCACTGCCGGTGAGGGGACATGGATGCTCGGTATGGACCGGGGACGCACATGGTTGGCCAGATGGCACAACACGACCCCGTCAGTCAAAGCTGCCCCGAGATCAGTGGGTAAGGACACCTTGAGTCGGCACTCGATGTTCTACAGGGTTGCAAAATGAGACTTACAGCAGGACAAAATATTAAAAGAAAAATATTATACACAGCCAGTCAAAAGTTTTGAATAGTATATATATATATTTTTTTTTTACCCTTTAAGATTCCTGTAAAATTAGCCTAAAACACCTAAAAAAGGCATACCCAAAGTAGATTGCATGCTGTTCTTGGGCCATTTGGATGATATGCATGGTGTTGGTCTCCTTTGAAAGGTGACACTCTGAGGTTTGTTTCTCAACAGAATCACTGTAAGTCTTACTGATATTGAGTAATAGCACTTTGAATACACTAAAAAAAGAAACAAATAATTCCGCCTGCATTTTGTTTGTAAATAGAAGCCTGCAGATGACTATAGCTGGGAGGTATGAACTGGAAAATACATTGAGATCACAGAATGAAGCCTTACCAAGCCAAATTTACCATTTGATAAACAATATATTAGAAAATTAGTGTTTTACACATGTTTATCTAATTTTATGTCTAGACGCTTCCAAAAAAATTACACTCCAAACGACCCTTTGTAACCAACAATGCTGTAATTCTTGAATGCTTTAATGTACAGTCATTATTTCGGGCTCTAATGAAAGGTTACACTTAGAGCTATTCAGTTTCTCATCCAGATTCACTGTCAATAATTACTGACACATAGTAACTGAAGCATAAACACATTATAGTGACATTTATTTATAGAATCCAAAATGTGTACACTTTTAAAATTACATATATATTTATAATTTATCATCTAAATAATTTTTTTTCCTATATTTCTATTTCTGTACATAGTACATTATTTAATTTGTGGGTTTTTTTCTTATATTGGTGTTATATTGCATCCCTACTGTGTTATTCCTATGTATGTCTGTACTATCATGCATGTCTTCATTATGTCAACAAAAAGTGGTCTGATAAAGACACTGATTGTACATGCTGTGTTTATAGTATCTTAAAATGGTTTACATATTTTAAATCACAAGAATCTCAGCTTTCCATGGATTATATGACATGACATTTTTTTTTTTTTTTTTTTTGACGTTTTTTTTTTTTAAAGAACACTCTTCTGCTCACCACGCCTGCATTTTTATTTGAGCCAAAATACAGTAAAAGCAGCAATATTGTCAAACTATATGTTAAAATGTAATTTATTTCTGTGATCAAATCTGTATTTTCAGCATCATTACTGCAGTCTTCAGTGTCACATAATCTTCAGAAATCATTATAATAAGCTGATTTGCTGCTCAATAAACATTTATTATTATTATTATCAATATATCAAACAGTTGAGTACCTTTTAGGATTCTTTGATAATAGAAAGATCTAAAAATCTGCATTTATCTGAAATAAAAAGCTTTTGTAACATTATACACTTGGTGTCGGTATAATTTTTTTGTGTGGTGGAGGGGGGGGGTTATAGAAATTAATACTTTTATTTAGCAAGGATGCTTTAAATCTATCAAAAGTGATGAAAAAGACATTTATAATGTTACTAAAGATTTCTATTTCAGATAAATGCTGTTCTTTTGAATTTTCGATTTATAAAAGAAACATGAAAATTCTGTTCAGCTGTTTTCAACATTAATAATAATAATAATTAAGAATAATAAATGAAAATGAAAAAACGTCAAGTGGCTTATAATGATGCACTGAGAATTGTGCTTAAAAATTCAGAGGAGGAGTAGTGCAAGTGAAATGTTTGTTTCTAACAATGTGCCCACTTTTAATGCTGTTTTAAGAAATTGTATGTATAGATTCATGTGCAGACTGATAGGGTCTAAGAATATGATTATTGTGTCCATGGCTGATGTTTCTAAGAGTTTCTAAGGTACACATCTTGCTTCTGGAAACACTGGACCCGAAGCCTGTATGTTTTATAAATGATGTCTCATCTGATCATTCTTAAATGTTTTGTATTGTTTATTTTTGTTTATATATATATATATTTGTATTGTGTTGTCTCTATGGACCTTTGTGTCTTGAATAAAAAAATTATAATAATTAAACAAAAATAATAATTGTCTTTTGAGCAGCATATTATTATGATTTCTGAAGATCATGTGACGCTGAAGACTGGAGTAATGATGCTGAAAATACAGATTTGTTTACAGAGATAAATTACATTTTAACATATTTTAAATAGAAGACAGTTATTTTTAAATAGTAAAAATATATCAAAATTGTACTGTTTTTGCTGTACTTTGGACCAAATAAATGCAGGCTTGGTGAGCATTAGAGACTTTAAAAAAAACATAAAAAATCTTATTGTCCAAACACTTTTGACCGGTAGTGTATATGCATGCATGTATAATCAATAAATAAATAATACATGATGGAAAGGCAGTTTGTTTGCCGCACCCTTCTCAGCTGCTCTATCAGTATTGCCTCCTCTCCCGTCGGGGCGGGACTCTGTGTGGGCGTGGCTTCCACTGGCCCCGCCTTCTGTGTGCCGGATTCATCTGCAAAACAGTCACACATGCCTTTAGGAGCACATCAGCATTTAATTATATGAAGAAGCAGCAATCAGGAGCCATGATTGACATGCCTGTAATAGAGTACAACAGTGACGGCTCACTTTGGAGCGTTATTTATTTAGTATTATATATATATACACACACACACACTTTTTCAGTTTTCAATTTAATTTAAGTTTTAGTAATTTGATGTGATTTTGCCATTTTTATTTCTGTATGTAATTTATTTTTATTTTAGTTTTAGTCATTTTTAGCGCTTGAACTTTTTAGGTTTTTCATCTAATATTTATATTTTGTTTATTTCAGATGTATTTCAATTAAATCTAATATTTATATTTTATTTCTAATTTATGTCAATTAACAATTACTACAAAATAACTAACAAATAATTAAATGCACAATAACAACACTGCCTGTTTTTCAGTGACTTGGGTTCCTGAAGCATTTTCTTTATAAGCATGAAATTCTTTAATTAAGAGTCTAAGACAAACGAACTAGTTCCAAGGCGAATCACATCATCACAACGAGAGATTCAAAGCACAGCACATGAAAATAAATGTGAAGAAGGTGACAGTGTAACATTTTGTACTTCAATTCTTCCCTGAGGTTTAGGAAACAGCAATACATTAACATATTCCCGACAAGTAACTGATAAAATGCAATACTTCTGAAGTATTACAAAATATTAAAATATATGCTGACACTGATTCAAGCGCTTCATTTTACCATACTCTT
>CM049873.1:34506338-34518838 GCA_027474115.1 Schizopygopsis malacanthus | reverse complement strand
GGATGCTAAAGATCACTTCGCCCTTCAGAACATCTCGATGTATTATTGCGGTACCTTTTGTTATGCTAATATAGTGTGTGAACTACAGGGAACGCTACTTTGGAAATAGGTTACAGATTGCAAGTCACCCTATTTAAAATGTAATTTAGTGAAACTACTTCAATTACATTATTAAAGGAATGTACCTGATTAGTTTTCTAATGTTTTCAACTGCTAATCACATTTAACCAAGTAAAGCAGGCAGGGTTAACCTTACAGTAACACTGATTACTGTCACTTTCGAAATCCTTCATCACTTGAATTAAGATTATAATAATTTAACTTTAAAGCACAGCCACCAGAAAATAAGACCTTTTACTCTGAGATCATTCTGAGGTTAAATACAGATTTAAATAATTAATCAAATTAAAGCACATACATAAACCCGTAATCAAATAAAACAGAAGATATTTTGAATAATGTTGGTAAGCAAGCAGTTGACGGCAGCCATTGACTTCCATTGTAATTTTTCCCATTCTATAGAAGTCAATGGGTACCGTCAACTGTTACCAACATTCTCCAAAATATCTTATTTTGTGTTCCACAGAAGAAAGAAACTCATACGCTTGGAAAAACTTGATGAATCTTCCTCATCAGTAATACCTACTTTTTAATTGTTTTTTAATGTCATGAAAAAGCATTTGCTAACAAATGGCGAAATACGACTACAAAGGTCGCTGGGGATATTAAACATCATCACACCGAATAGTTAAACTCATACCCGCGAATTGCTTTTACAGGCCTCATTGTGTTTCTAATCATGCTCTAGCCATCTAATTTAAAGAGTTTGCAGCACTTTATTTGGCTAATTTTAATAAGTGTGTGTACCTTGACGCAATTCATAACAGCGTCTCTTTGCACGGATCTTGTTTTCTGTCTCTCCTCCTCGTACCGGATAGCGGCCAGCTGAGCTTCCCGTCTCACTCTCTCCACACCAGAACCTGACGCCACACCAGCGGAGCGCTGACACACACACACACACAACCAGGAGTAAATTCAGAGTAAATTTCATTGACTGCATAATGAGATGTGAATGTACAGAGACTCTCACCTGGTTGTGAGCGTATGAAGATGTGACCGCTGTATCTGACCCTCCACTAGAAAGACAAAAACTGTTAGTGAAAACACAGATATTTGACTTCTCTGTTTGATTTCTAATTCTTAATTATTTTGCAGCCAAGCACTGATGGTTCACATAGGCATCAGAGCATGTGAGCGGAGCAGGGAGCTCGCTCAATTCGCTCAGCGTCGCTCGCTCAACACAAAATGCCCCTTTGGTAATTTGCTAGTTCGAGAATCTGTGGAATAGGCTAAGCCAAGTTTGTCTAAGCTAATGTTTCTAAAACCAAATTCTAAAATCCTGTGAAGATTGAAAGGCGGTTTATAGACCCATTTCCCCGCAGTTTTGGTCTATTTTAAATTTTAGAAAGTGTGTTTATTTTATTTATAATAACAAAATAATTCATTGGTAAGTGCATTTCATCAAATACATTTCATAAGCAAGGTGTATTTTGTGAAATTCTATATCTGCATTTCATCTTGTGTGCGTGTTTTGAATGTTTGCACAACAACTGAAGCGGTGTTTTAATGTAAAAGTAGACTTTTTCAGTTATTTAAATATTTTTTACGAAAGTTTGCCAAGTGGCTTCAAAAACAAGTCACGTTTTTTTAAATACAATTTTTTTATTTAATACATTTAAATTAATAATGTCACCCTGAAACAACCGTTACTTATCAGACTACTGCTTTAATTGAGACATTTATTCAATAATTTCATTATAAACAGGCTGGAAAAATAGGCCTACTGGAGATATTTAATGTCAGAGCGTGATCTGAGCGGGATTTGGTTTACTGGGGAGCGCGAGCGGATCATTAGCGGATCATGCTCTGATCGGCACCCATTGTAATAGTTGGCGTTCTTCTTCAGAAGTCTATGGCGGCCCAAAACTGCTTGCGGGAAAGTTATCAAATTTGGCACACTGATCTAAAACAGTCTTGACATTAGCCATAGCAAGTTTGAAATCTCTAACTAAAACCCTCTAGCGCCACCAATAGGCCAAATTTGCTCTAATGTTTATGTTAATAACTATTGAACCATAAAGTTTAGCAAAAAAATTAATTATTCTGATCCCTTAGCTCGGGCGGATTCATATGGACGCAAAAATGTTAACTTCTATAGTCAAGATTTGTTGCAATTTTTAATCATTCGAAAAAACCTACTTTTCGAACTCGTCCAAGACGGATTGTCAGATTTTCACCAAAATTGGCTCAGATCATCTTTAGGTTATGTTGGAAGAAAGTTATGTAATTCGTGATTAGTCAAACCGTTCTTGAATAATGTGTTAACGAATTTGACAAAGAGTACGGCAAAATGGACTTGAGACTATATCTCCGCAACGGTTTAATATATTGGGACCAAACTTGGTGTGTGTTATAACAACCATGACCTGAGGTAACATGCACAGTTTCGACACACCGCCACCTAGTGGTCTGGGGATATGAAAAATTGAAATTTTTGCTTAGAATTTCTGAACTGTTTGGCTCCCAAACAAAATTTTTATTACAAGACTGGTCTCTTTAGATTCAGTGTCATAAAATACCCAATTTCCCCATGTCAACAATTATAATTGTGTCATAAAATGCTGTATTTTAGACTCATTGGCATATAACATAACCTGGAACTCAAAAGGTTTTGTGGTGGTGCCACCTTGTGGTTATTAATTATAATGAAATTTCAAAACATTCTAATAGCTTTTGAATAGTTTTGCCTATTATAATGCTACTAGTCTTGATAGATTCCTTGCATCATGCTGAGAACATTTATACACAATTATGCCATAATCAGCATAACTTCGTTATGCAGCCATTTCGATTTACGTTGAAAACCTACTTTTTCGAACTTCTCCTAGAACGCTGAACAATTTTCACAAAATTCGACCCAAATCATCTTCGGACCAATTCAGCAAAAAGTTATGAATTGCGTGCTGATTGGTGAAACGGTTTCTGTTTACCGCATTAACAAATTTGATGGCATGGTGCCAAACTGCATCTGATGCTGTATCCCTGCAAAGCTTTGACATATTGACACCAAACTTTACGTGTGTCATTGTCACCTAACACTGACAACACCACATCAATTTGACAACAGTGTCATCTATTGGTAAACCAATAAATCATATTACTAATTATTTTTCAGCTAGTCAAAGCAGAAGGGAAACAGACATGAAAAACAAGATCATTACTCTTCATGGTGCTAATGTATATCATTGTAGTTATCATGAAAGTTTAATTAGTTCAGTACTGGTTATGTAAGGAGGTTTGGCGTCTTGGATCATCCGTTCTTAAGTCTCTGGATAAGTTGGTCTTCACGGGTGAACCCTAGAAACAAAAAATGTTAATCATTATCCCCGTTTTAACAACAAAATCCAACTGGTGTTGACTAGAACTGATGTGATTAATCAGTAATGCGCACCTCTCTGGTGATTCGTCTTTCAATGTAGGCCATGAACTGTGAGCTGAGGCTGACAGGCTCCGCCCCTCTACGGCTCCGCCCATCCTCGTCATCCCCCGTACAGTTGTCAATGAAGTCTATCTGTTCAAGCTCTGTTTCCACTTTAGAAAGAGACGACAAGGTGATTTAAAATCCTGTAGAGTCTGAACTATAGTAAATCATAAGGGCAATGTCATCTCACATGTGCCATTGGTTACATGAGACGCCGTCCGATGATCTTCACGTTCTCGATCTCGTCTCTGTCGTTGCTCTCTGGTGATTTCCGCCACTCTTAACGGCAGGTCTGACAACTCGTCGGAAGGCTTTAAGAAAGGATAGATGGGGAAAAGGCAATGAAACGAGTGACACATTATGGAGAATAGCAGCTGGATCGAGTGGATTCCTGATTGAGTGATCAGAATAGCACTTGCCTCATTTCCAGACCACCTCTTGTCTCCGCTGTCCACACTGTTAAAGCCCGAGTCCAGCGCTCCGTACAGCCGGCCAGAATACAAATCCTCTACACTGAGAGACAGACAGACGGACCAGAGAGAGCGACATCAAATCATCTGAGGTTTCACACACAGACATAGTCTGCTAAAGGTCTGAAATTACTTTCTAACACCCATATCATGCTGCAAGAGATGAAAGTAAAGATATGTCTAGATATGGCTTGGCTCCTATGCCTCCTCCAATGTAATTCTGTGGTTTTGTCTCCCATGAATTATTTTATTATAAATGTAACTTTATTTTACTTTATCTCAAGTCTTTGATTTTCTGCTCTCAAGTTGATGTTTCTTAACCCATTTATTTAATTTTGCTTTTTATTTTGTATTTTATTTTATTTCATTAATACATATATATAAATACACAAATATAAATACATATATATAAATGTTTTTTTTGCCACCACAAATAACCTGATTAATCAGAAAAGTAACAGCAACATTTTAGGTGGTATAATTTGTAAACACTTAAAATATCCTTCTTAAGATGGTGATTTTACCACAAACATCTTGAGAACCACCGTGGCTCCTTGTATACAAGATCCTCGTATAAGTTTTGGTCAAATTTCCTGAGAAGTTTGATCTCTACGTCATCTCATCTGCCGTCATCCGGTTCAGCTGCAATCTCTTTGTACCTTCATTCAAATCAATCCGAGCTTTCGTTCTGTCTGTGTCTTTTCCTTTCCCTCCCTTCTTATCTGCAGAATCGCCCTGATTTGCGTGTCCTCTGAGAGATACGGCCGATAAACACTGGCTCAAATGAATGTGGGTGCGAGAGTGAAAGACAAGGAGGAGTTTATGCTCACAAAACCAGTGAAATGAAGCCAGTTCTTACCAGGATCCGAAAGGCAGTGGTCTTCTGTCGTAGTCTGGAAGGTCTGATGCTACTTTACATGCCTCCATGTTCAGATATTTAAATATGTGGATCTTTCCCTTTATACAGATCTGGAAAAAATTGAAAAACACACCAATAAACATACATCTCAGAGGTGCTCCTTATTTTTAAAGGCAATGAAAAAATATTTGTACTCTCATAAAGTGACGTTTTTCTTAGATTAAAACAGGAATGTGTGTTACCTGTGCAGGTGGGCTCTGGAGAGGATTGTTGTCCAGAATGATGCTCTGGAGGTGTCTGAGATTGCGGTAGCATACTGGGATTGTCGTGACCTTGTTACAGGAAAAATCAAGCCGGACCAACGGCAGCTCGGCCAACTCTACAAACCGATGAACACAGAGATGACACAACACATCTATACAAAAAACGTCACTCATTTCATTCAGGTGCAGGTGCTTGAGTTTCTGACCAGGAGGCATGTGAACGAGGTGGTTTCTGCGGATGTTGAGGTCGCGCAGAGCTTCCAGCTGACCGATCTGTGAAGGAAGCGTCTGGATCTCATTACAGCTGACGTCCTTGAAGAGAGAAAGAGAGAGATAATCGATGAGTAATGTGCATGAGAGATAGCAAATGTGAAGATGACTGCAGAGCGAGAGAGAGAGAGAGAGAGAGAGAGAGAGAGAGAGCGAGAGAGAGAAACCGAGAGAGAGAGAGAGAGCGAGAGAGAGAGAGAGAGAGAGAGAGATAATCGATGAGTAATGTGCATGAGAGAGAGCAAATGTGAAGATGAGTGCAGAGCGAGAGAGAGCGCGAGAGAGGGAGAGCGAGAGAGAGACAGAGAGAGCGAGAGAGCGAGAGAGCGAGCGAGAGAGACACAGAGAGAGAGAGAGACACAGAGAGAGAGAGACACAGAGAGAGAGAGAGCGAGAGAGAGAGCGAGCGAGCGAGAGAGACACAGAGAGAGAGAGACACAGAGAGAGCGAGAGAGCGCGAGCGAGCGGAGCGAGAGAGAGAGAGAGGGAGAGCGAGAGAGACACAGAGAGAGAGAGAGAGAGCGAGAGAGAGAGAGACACAGAGAGAGAGAGAGAGCGAGCAAGAGAGAGATCGAGAGAGAGACACAGAGAGAGACAGACACAGAGAGAGAGAGCGAGCGAGAGAGAGCGAGCGAGAGAGAGAGAGCGAGCGATGAGAGAGAGAGCGAGCGAGAGCGAGAGAGCGAGAGAGCGAGAGAGAGCGCTGGTCCACACACCAGTTCGGTGAGCTGTCTGAGTTTGCCCAGATCCTCCGGCAGTGATACCAGCTTGTTATTGCAGGCGATCAGAACCTTGAGCGGCAGACGGCACAGATGAGCGGGGAGACTGGACAACTGGTTCCGACTGCAGAGAGAAAACCAGAACCAAGAGAATCAGAAACTGCAGGCTTCAATGATGACTAGATTTAAGAAGATATGAGAGTGGTACTTTCGCTTGAATAACTTGGAAAGGGCAATGTAGTTACTAAAGAGTTCAGGGCCCGTATTCACAAAACATCTTAAGGCTAAAAGTAGCTCGTAACTCGCCGATTTAGGAGAAAATATAAAAATAGTGGGTGTGTCAGTCCTAGATTTAGGACTCCAATTTTTTCTTTGATTATATCCTTGTTTTCCTTAACCAGCTGGAGAAGATGTAACATGTTCTTGCGTTCAGTTTGTCTTACTATCAGCCATAATTATTCTACTTTGTTAATTAAAAGGAGGTTTATATTCATATCCGCTACGAGAAGCACACATGCAAGAGGCTGATAATTAGCAGAACACACATACTTGTTTAATTAGTGACACTTAGCCTGCATTTTAAAATCTGTATTTGAATCTGGCAACATAATATCCCACTCTACAATATTACTATGAATAAATCTCTGAGAGAGACTATCAGCCAATCACAGTGTGCAGAGTTAATAAGCATGATGACATCATCCATAGCACAGAGGTAAGCCACGCCCCCTTAAGACTTCTCTCTATTCGTTAGTAAAAGTTTGTCTCGGCAGCTTTGAGAATAGGTTTTAGGAGAAAACTCTTAGCTAAAAACATTCACTGCTATTTAGAAAAACTCTCAGTGGTCTGATTAAATGTTTGGTGAATACGGGCCCTGAATGGTTTTATGCTGCTAACAGTGTTGCTACTGTTAAGTAAAACTATAAAAAATGTATTTAAAAAAAAAAACGTGTCATATTTTATTTTTATTTTACTGTATTTGTTACTTTTTATTTTATTTCATTTGCCACCAAGCAAAAAATAATCTGATTACTCAAAATAGTAATAGAAAACTCTCCTCGACAAGATTTATGTATCATAATCTGTAAACAAAAATCCATAATTTGTTAAAAATAAAACTATTATAAAGATGGAGACTGTGCCACACACATCATAAGAAACACTGTGACTGCTTAAGTTCTACATAAGTTTCGGTCACTTGAAAAGTTTGATCTCTACATCATCTTATCCACTGTCATTAGTTGTGCTATAATCTCTCATCTCTTTGTTGCTAACAGTGTTGTTACTGTTAACCAAAAATAAAATTATTGACAGAATTAATGAGAGAATTTTCATTTTTGTGTGAACTATCCCTTTAAATCTCAAATCATGTATTTTTTGACACATTACTCCATGTTGAAACGGTTCAATATGTTAAATGAATGTTATGTTATGAATGCTGTGTAATGCATATGACCTGATGTTTAGGTAGGTAAGGGACTGTAGGTTATGAATGCTGTGTATGCATATGACCTGATGTTTAGGTAGGTAAGGGACTGTAGGTTATGAATGCTGTGTATGCATATGACCTGATGTTTAGGTAGGTGAGGGACTGTAGGTTGATCAGACTCTCTGGTACTGAACGCAGGCAGTTCTGGTACAGGTTCAAGCTCTCCAGCGACACAAACATGCACACCTCCACCGGCAGCTCCGGCAGTCTGTTTCGTGATAGATCTGAGAGGACAGATAACAGAGAGAGAAAGAGACGATGAGAAACGCATGTCTGGCATCCGGGACGGCTGCACACCTGTCTTTGGTTTCGCTCATGTACGAGCGTGTTTGATGAGCTCTTGGCTCTCCATTCCTGGAATAATGTGCTGGAAACACAGTCTCTGAGAACCTTTCTTCTATCTCAGCATCAGACAAAATGTGTATTTAGTTATTACTGCTATTGATCTGAATTGGAAGCAGGATATATTAAGGCTCATTTGCTGAGCACAAGATCTGAGACCTAATCAAGTACAAACCAATACGTATTTCCACTTTTTGGTGTAATACTTCACATAAATAAAATCCAAATACTGAGTTACTGAACTCCTCGTCTGCTACAAATAGAGGGCTGATTCAACTAAGACTGTGTGGGGAAAAACTGACATTTCCATTCATTGCACACTTATTATCCAGGTCTATCCAATTATCCGCTGGCTGCAAACAAGAACAGGTGACTGACCTCTTTTGAGGGTTCACACAGCACCGTGTATGCAGAATTCAAGTGTGGTTGTCTTTATTATGACCTATGATTGCTTTCAAAACAGTCAATGAAATATATGCATGATTATAGCGGTCAAATTTGAATTTGAAATACAAAATGCATGCTCTAAATGATAAAATGCAGAAGGAACTCCGCTGTTTATGCACTCTTATATTAAAAAATAAAATAAAAATGCATGAGCATATTACAAAATGCATACCCAATTTATACCTCAATTTATAAAACATACTTCTGATAACGCAGCCACAATGCAAGCATCTGATCTGAAATCTGAATTATATATAATAACAGCACTACTGGTGCATATACAGTACAAGTGTTTTACTGCTGCCTGATACTCATTTCTCACTTGCTCCAGGCCACTTTCAGCCCCACAATACTCCATGTCAGATTCATAATCTAAAATGACTGTGTTTAACTGTTTAATACATGTTTAGAGATAAACAAATTGCCTTCCGCATCAAGATTTAGGATCGTTTTCTGAACTAATCCAGAAATCTTGCTTTAATCTCATCAGAAATTCACACACACAGAGACACAGACACAGACACACACACAGACACAGACACACACACAGAAACACAGACACAGACACACACAGACACACACAGAGACACACAGAGACACAGACACACACAGACACACACAGACACACACAGACACAGACACACACACACACACAGAGACACAGACACAGACACACACAGACACACACACACACACACACAGAGACACACAGACACAGACACACAGAGACACAGACACACACACACACAGACTTTAAACCCAGAGGACAAACACTCACACAAAGGACTCCATTAGCACCAGAAATAGCTGCCGGTCTAGGAACGAGATAAGTGTCCATTTTTCTGTTCTGGCTTACATGAAAGAGGCCAGTATATCCTCACTGGTGCTCCAACACTCAGATTCTGAGCTAATAATAGCAAAGCGTGGAGAGACGTCAGACAATCGTCACGCAGGAGATGCTGCAGATCTTACCGATGCTTCAGACAACACATGGCAGCTGTGATAGTGTTTGTATTTTAGCTGTGCGCGGTTTGACCGGACCGAACTTACATGACCAAGTTTGCTTTGAGAACAATCGAATCTTAACATTCACTGTTTTTTTTGTATTTCATTTCTACAGCGTCTGATGTCAACTTCATTACTAAAATTGATTATAAATACAATGAAAATTAGTTTTTTTTTAAACTTTCAAAAATATTTTGTATGCATTTTCTGAATACATTTACATTTTAAAAGATTCAGAACTTTCTAAAAGATTTTTTAAGTATTTTGAAAATATTTTGAATATGCTAATAGCAAAAACCACAACATAAAAATGATGAAAACTATATAAAAAAGATAAATATGCATTTTAAAAACGTTATGATTGTCAGTTTTTTCTAAATAAAAATTTAAAAAAGATTTACTGAATACATTTACATTTTTCTGAATATACTAATAGCAAAAATGGATACATAAAAACAATGAAAACTTCAACAAAAATAATTATCTACATTAAAAAAATTGTTTTACCATGTTTACATTTTCTGAAAATACTACTAATAGCAAAAATTACATTGAAAAATGTGTATTTAAAAACATTACATGAACATTCTTCTGAATATACTAACTGCAACAAAAGACTTACAAAAAGAGAGCAAATAGCTAAATATCAGATGTATATTACATATTGTCAAAAGGCTAAAAATGACTGAGTTACTGATCATTTTTCTTTAATTATATCACACAGTTCAAGTTTCCTTAAACCTCTGCTATCTTACAGGCCTGGATCCGTGTTTTGCAACACAACAATGTAATCAGATCTGCAGCCTGTATATGTTGTTTGTGGAGGTGTACTGATGGCTTTCCAATCCACACTGGATCTATATTTATAACAGTGCAGCTGTGCAGAGATCCGGGATGAGGAAGACAAAGTGCTGCTACTGTAACGTCTGCTTCCTACACGACTGCAGCACGGATCCATTACGGAGAGCTCAAAACACACACTTTTACTATAAAGTGGCAGATGTTTCAGATGAGCACAAGCAGCTTCTGGGTCTTTCTGAGTCATATTTAACAGAAAATAGGGCATAAGGAGTTTTGGTTTTAAGACACTCGTGCAAACCTATTGGAAACACCCAGTAAACAAGCAAAGTGGGATCAGATTGTATCAGGCCTAGACAGGATCCAAAACACTTGTCCTTAACAGTCTCTGATCCCTGTGATGATCTGTTTATGAACCATACTGCAGTTCTGAAAACAAACAACATTATGCAACATCAGAAGAGCAGAGACTGAGTTTGTGCATCTCTTCTCGGTTTTAGTTTATATTTCCGCTATGACTCGTGGTCTCGGTCAGATATAGACGGTAATATCCAGATGACTTCACTTCCTCCATGCTTGTACATAACAGTCATCAGTTCTGGCCTCGAGGCGAGACAACAGCAGACAGACTCTCTGTAATAATCTTCAATCCTCAGAGGATTCCTTCTAGATCAAATATCTCTCTCATAAGCTAAAATATAGTTACTAAAACTGCCTGGTCCTGTAAATTTGCTTTATACAATATTAAAAAGATCCTTTCTCTGGGAACATGCAACACAACTCCTTGTTCAGGCTCTTGTTCTGTCCAGACTTGACTATTGCAATGCTCTCTTCCAGCCAGTTGCATCAAACCTCTACAATTAATCCAAAACGCTGCTGCAAGATTAATCTTTAATGAGCCGAAAAGAACGCACGTCACACCGCTGTTCATCAATTTGCACTGGCTACCAATAGCTGCTCAATGCATTACATTCAAGGCATTAATGTTTGCCTAAAGAAGAACCTCTGGCTCTGCACCCTTTACCTAAATTCATTACTTCAGACTTATATGTCCTCTAGAAGCTTGCGTTCTGCAAGTGAACGATGCGTTACTGTACCATCCCAAAGAGCCACAAAATCACTTTCACAGACTTTATCATTAACTGTTCCCATCTGGTGATGACCTGAACTCAATCCCAGCAGCTGAATCCTTACCATCTTCAAGAAACGGCTAAAACACATCTCTTCCATCTTTATTTGACCCTCGAACTCTACCACTCTCTATTGTAATTTTATTATTTAAAAAAACACACACATTTGATCCTCTATCAATTGCATATTTATTCTGTAACTGCTAGCTTTTCTTGTAAAACTAACACTAAGTTAAATAAAACACACTTTAAAATAACACCAAATACAAGCCATATATATAATTATATATATTTATAGTCTAAAATAAAATAATCCTATTTTTTTCTAGTCAGAACAACAATTGTTTTGAAACAGCTACACATGCAAAGTAGACTCAAAATGTTTAATACGGAAAGTAAAATACAATTAAAACCCTAAACCATTATTGCGCATATATATATATATATATATATATATACACACACATACACGCATGCATCCATAAAAGTTGAGTGTTGAACAATAACTTTGTCACAACAATGTTGAACTAAACTGGTCTAATAACTTGATATGCAGGAAACTTACAGGCCAAGTACAAGAAAATGCATGAATTACTGTCATATAATTAGTGTTATTTCATGTTATATAAGCAATGCATATCATGAATATTCAATATATCACCCAGCCCAAAATAAACCTACACTAAACTAAATTAACAAGGCCATAAAATTGAACAGTTCCAAATTTCATGAACAATGCACTAAATAAACACCTGTAAGTTTAACACAGAATAACAATACAATTTCTATCTTTTGTAGTTGCACTTTCCTGTCATGGACACATCAACAACAGACAACAATGCACAAATCCTCCTCCTGCAAAAAGCTCATTCTTCTTTCTGAGAGCAGAAGACACGCAGTGTGTTTAAATGCTCATCATGTTGCAACCAAGAGGTCTTCTGCGGTGAACTTGGCATGCCTGTTTATATAAGACCAAGAGCTTCTGTTCAAAACAAAGCATGGCGTGGGAAAGGGTGTAATTGCAATGCCTCTGACTTTTCACAAGTAAACTGACATGACCACAGTCCACAGAACTCTGAGAGAGGGAACTCATGCTATGACATTATTGACACGTGAATATTTAGCACAATTTATTCCCACGCTGTCATTGCAGTAACACATGAAAAA
>CM049873.1:34471660-34506238 GCA_027474115.1 Schizopygopsis malacanthus | reverse complement strand
GCCACAAATATTTAAGCTGATGACATTAAAATTAATGACAATTTTAGACAAAAAAAATAATAATATGGTTCCCAACTTTTCACGAATTGACATTTCCAGCCATTCAATTTATGAAATAAATCACAAATAATTATACTAAATAATAATAAAAAAAAATTTTCGCCTTTTCAGTAGATAAAATATTTTTGAGCCAAGGATACCTAAAAAATTTAATTACAATTATTACAAAAATGCCCGTGATTTTTATATCACTAACAGTTTGAAAATGGCTGGATTCTGTGTGATGTAAAAATATGTAAAAACTAAAAATGACAGTATTTTCATGTGCATCTGTAGAAATAAAGGCAAATAACTGAGCAATCAATTAAACTTTATTTCATGTGAAACAGTGAGAAAAACAATCGCAATATACAAAAAGATACGTCACAGAATATGATCAAGATTTCTTTGGCTATTTTACCCGTTCTGAAAAGGCACATATTATTCTGTAAACAACAGGCATTACACACAAAGAAACAGAAAAATTATTAAAAATAAAACAGAAATAGTTCATAGTGATGGTAGAATGGCACAGTTATAGTGAGATTCTCATATTTCATGTCTAAAAGGCATCTTAGCTTTTGCTATTAGAGTAAAAACAGAGAATAATGTAGAATTAGGATTTATGAAATTTATGATTTCATAAATCTAAAATTTGATATTTCATATTTCATAAATGATTTTCAAATTGAAGTGGTTATACAGTATATCGTGTAATATTTCTTGAAATCTGTTGACATACTGACACCTAGTGGTTAGAATTGGCCTTTACACAAGTGATGCTAAAATACAATATAGTAAACAATATTTGTAAGTGATCATTTATATTCACTGTTTAAAATTATTAGTATTATGGCTCTGAAACAGATTTATACTCATCATGCATTTCTTAAACAGAGTCTGATATATTCACCATAATAAACACCATGTTAGAGACATAAATGAATCCTGGTTCTGGTAAACGGATGAAAACACTGGATAAAAAATGTTTCCTTTAACAAAATTGTGATACAATCAAAATATGGTCAAGATAATGGCAAATATTTGAAATAGAAAAACAGGAATGCCCTCCATATTTCAACATTTAGTGTAAACAGATTAAACAGAAGACCTCCATTTCAGATGAAAGGTCAAATTATGATAACAGACAGAATATAAACATGAATTCATAACTACATGCTTGAGTAGTAGATAGTGGTATTAGACATATGCATATACTGCATGTTGATTCATATACTGATATAAATGCATGCCCTATAATATCTTGATTTTTATATACAGCAGAAAATTACACAATTAAAGGGACAGTTCACCCAAAATTGACATTTTTGTCATTATTTACTCACCTCTACTCATTTCTTTTAGCTGTTGAATACAAAATAAGATATTTTGAACAATGTCGGTCACCAAAGAGCTGACGGCACCCATTGACTTCTATAGTTTTTTTCCCTATGTAAGTCAGTGGCTACCGTGGGTTAACGACAATCTTAAAAATGTCTTTTATGTTCAACAGAAGATCGAAACAACTTGAGGGGTGAGTAACTTCATTTTTGGCCGAACGGTCTCTTTAGGTTGTAAAAAGTGCTTGTAAATGTGTAAATTCGCTTTCAAGAAACATTCCCAAAGGACTCCAAACATATAACGAGTAGAGCTGGGACGATAAATCAATGCATCACGAATCAAGTAAATATTCTGCATCGATTCGGAGATTATCTGAATGCATCACGATTCTCTCTTGAATTTATTCTGAGCTTAGTTTTTAACAGCAGATGGCACTGAATGCTTTAGAAACAGCTGTACTGTGTTCTTGAACATAATCATTCATACAGTTAAATAATAAAATAATCATTAATACAGCTTGAAACGAATTACAAGGGTGTTCGTAGTGGGCTGTGTTTACATTAATCTCATGTCATAAAAGCATAAATGCACAGTTAAAAACTTGCCTAGTGCGCCATCTGCTGTTAAAAACTAAGCTCAGAATCGATCCACGAATCATGATGCATCGATTTACTGTCCCAGTCCTAATAAAAAGCATGCAAGTATAAAACACGTGAAGTGCCTAAAGCACTACACGGTTAATCCCAGACACAGAGTGTGCTGAAAGCAGATTCTGGTCAGACCTGCTCAGATGTTGGTCAGGACGTCGCTGGTAGTGAGGCTCACCGACACCAGACCTGGAAGATCGTTGTTCTGCCGGTTTGCTTTGTCCCGCAGGTGAAGCGTGTGAAGCTGCTGCAGGTCGGACAGATCGCCGCTCAGGACCGCCTGACCCATGAACGAGTCCTTCAGAAGGTTCTTGTTGTAGATCTGATGGACAAAGAGAGTAAGATACAGAGTTGGAAAAGTTACTTTTAGTCTAGAACTACAGTAAGATCATGATGATATTTAGTCTAGAACTACAGTACGATCACGTTGATATTTAGTCTAGAACTACAGTAAGATCACGTTGATATTTAGTCTAGAACTACAGTAAGATCACGTTGATATTTAGTCTAGAACTACAGTAAGATCACGTTGATATTTAGTCTAGAACTACAGTACGATCACGTTCATATTTAGTCTAGAACTACAGTAAGATCATGCTGATATTTAGTCTAGAACTACAGTAAGATCACGTTGATATTTAGTCTAGAACTACAGTAAGATCAAGTTGATATTTAGTCTAGAACTACAGTAAGATCACGTTGGTATTTAGTCTAGAACTACAGTAAGATCAAGTTGGTATTTAGTCTAGAACTACAGTAAGATCAAGTTGATATTTAGTCTAGAACTACAGTAAGATCACGTTGATATTTAGCCTAGAACTACAGTAAATACATGTTGATATTTAGCCTAGAACTACAGTAAGATCAAGTTGATATTTAGTCTAGAACTACAGTAAGATCACGTTGATATTTAGTCTAAACTACAATAAGATCAAGTTGATATTTAGTCTAGAACTACAGTAAGATCGTGTGGATATTTAGTCTAGAACTACAGTAAGATCAAGTTGATATTTAGTCTAGAACTACAGTAAGATCAAGTTGATATTTAGTCTAGAACTACAGTAAGATCAAGTTGATATTTAGTCTAGAACTACAGTAAGATCATGTCGATATTTAGTCTAGAACTACAGTAAATACATGTTGATATTTAGCCTAGAACTACAGTAAATACATGTTGATATTTAGCCTAGAACTACAGTAAGATCACGTTGATATTTAGTCTAGAACTACAGTAAGATCACGTTGATATTTAGTCTAGAACTACAGTAAGATCACGTTGATATTTAGTCTAGAACTACAGTAAGATCACGTTGATATTTAGTCTAGAACTACAGTAAATACATGTTGATATTTAGTCTAGAACTACAGTAAGATCAAGTTGATATTTAGTTTAGAACTACAGTAAGATCACGTTGATATTTAGTCTAGAACTACAGTAAGATCAAGTTCATATTTAGTCTAGAACTACAGTAAGATCATGTTGATATTTAGTCTAGAACTACAGTAAGATCACGTTGATATTTAGTCTAGAACTACAGTAAGATCATGATGATATTTAGTCTAGAACTACAGTAAGATCACGTTGATATTTAGTCTAGAACTACAGTAAGATCATGATGATATTTAGTCTAGAACTACAGTAAGATCATGTTGATATTTAGTCTAGAACTACAGTAAGATCATGATGATATTTAGTCTAGAACTACAGTAAGATCATGATGATATTTAGTCTAGAACTACAGTAAGATCACGTTGATATTTAGTCTAGAACTACAGTAAGATCATGTTGATATTTAGTCTAGAACTACAGTAAGATCATGATGATATTTAGTCTAGAACTACAGTAAGATCAAGTTCATATTTAGTCTAGAACTACAGTAAGATCATGTTGATATTTAGTCTAGAACTACAGTAAGATCATGCTGATATTTAGTCTAGAACTACAGTAAGATCATGCTGATATTTAGTCTAGAACTACAGTAAGATCATGTTGATATTTAGTCTAGAACTACAGTAAGATCAAGTTCATATTTAGTCTAGAACTACAGTAAGATCATGTTGATATTTAGTCTAGAACTACAGTAAGATCATGCTGATATTTAGTCTAGAACTACAGTAAGATCATGTTGATATTTAGTCTAGAACTACAGTAAGATCATGCTGATATTTAGTCAAGAACTACAGTAAGATCATGTTGATATTTAGTCTAGAACTACAGTAAGATCATGTTGATATTTAGTCTAGAACTACAGTAAGATCATGATGATATTTAGTCTAGAACTACAGTAAGATCAAGTTCATATTTAGTCTAGAACTACAGTAAGATCATGTTGATATTTAGTCTAGAACTACAGTAAGATCATGCTGATATTTAGTCTAGAACTACAGTAAGATCACGTTGATATTTAGTCTAGAACTACAGTAAGATCATGTTCATATTTAGTCTAGAACTACAGTAAGATCATGCTGATATTTAGTCTAGAACTACAGTAAGATCATGTTCATATTTAGTCTAGAACTACAATAAGATCATGTTGATATTTAGTCTAGAACTACAGTAAGATCATGCTGATATTTAGTCTAGAACTACAGTAAGATCACGTTGATATTTAGTCTAGAACTACAGTAAGATCATGTTGATATTTAGTCTAGAACTACAGTAAGATCATGCTGATATTTAGTCTAGAACTACAGTAAGATAATGTTGATATTTAGTCTAGAACTACAGTAAGACCGTGTTGATATTTAGTCTAGAACTACAGTAAGATCAAGTTGATATTTAGTCTAGAACTACAGTAAGATCAAGTTGATATTTAGTCTAGAACTACAGTAAGATCACGTCGATATTTAGTCTAGAACTACAGTAAGATCATGTCGATATTTAGTTTAGAACTACAGTAAGATCATGTTTATATTTAGTCTAGAACTACAGTAAGATCACGTTGATATTTAGTCTAGAACTACAGTAAGATCATGCTGATATTTAGTCTAGAACTCGTTCCTAGCGATTACTGAAAGACCGGCACCTGAATGCGGATCGGCTCCTTCTGCTTCTTCCTGTAGAACACAGCCTTCACGTCAAAGTCCGGGCTCTGTGTGTTTTTGTGCACCGCAGAGCGAACCTTCTCTCCCTCACAGCTGATGATGACGTACGGGTCGGACGCTGAAACAACGGGACGATTCACAAACAGATCAGATCTGCATGCACTCATTTTCAACATGCTGGTCTCATTAAAAGATCTCGAATTCTTTAAAAATAATCTATAAAAGTTATTTTGTATTCGTCAGTCTAAAACATACATTAGGGGGGGAACAGAGGGAAGAAATACTATTATATTTAATACTACTGTGTCATAAGTGAGTTTCTCAAGCGGGAGTAATGCAGATATTCGAGACATCCACATTTTGAAAGAAGGTACCTGAGGGGACGACCAACATAACAATATACATGTCTTATATATATATATATATCAAAATTAAAAACAGGTGTTTAGCATGAGAGTAAAATATTGTCTCCACTCCAAAAGATAACAAATACATATCCAGAGATAAACTGAATTGCATCTTAAGGGGCTTTTGTAGAAATGTATGTATTTTGGTCCAAAAAGGATATGCTTTTTTTTAAATAACCAGTTTTGGTATTAAACATAATTACTAAAAATAGTATTAAATTGTTTGTTTTTGTTGTGGTGTGATTTCTGATTTCAGCAGGAAATTACCTCACAGAGGATCCTACGGCTGTGTGTCTGGAAATTGATCAAAATATCAAATAATTTGATCATTATGGTAGATAGATTAGATTAGTTCAGTTTGTACAATCGTGAATTACATAATATTAAAAAAAAATACAAAATGTTTTAATATAGCTTAAGACAGATTAAAACATATACACTATTATTCGAAAGAAACTGACACTTTTATTGATTAAGGATTAAATTGATGAAAAGTGACCGTAAGGAGAATTATAATTTTACAAAATATTTCCATTTCAAATAAATGCTGTTCTTCTGAACTTTGTTTATCTGTGAATCCTGGAAAATAAAATATGTCACAGTTTCCCAAAAAATATTGTGCAGCACGACTGTTTTCAACATTGATAATAATCAGAAATATTTCTTGAGCAGTAAATCAGTATATTATTATGATTTCTGAAGATCACGTGACACTGAAGACTGGAGGAATGATGCTGAAAATACAGTGCTACATCACAGAAATAAATTACAGTTTAACAAATATTCAAATAGATAACCGCTGTTTAAAATTCTAATAATATTTCACTTTTTTAACTGCATATAAATGTAATCTTAGCTAGCACAAGATGCTTTCAAAAACATTCAAATATCTTACTAACCCTAAGCTCGGTAGTTTAGGAAAATATTATTATTATTTTAAGAGTCATTAAAAAATGGTTGTAAATGTTTTATATATTTTTCAAAAATATATAATGCTTCAATAGAATTTTTTCAAAAACACTATAATAATAATAAAAATTATATTCCTAATGATTTGGCCATTGCAAATCTTGAAATCGATTTTTTTAATTTCCATTTTATAACCTCAGACGTCTTCCGTGCATCATGAAGACGTCAGATCAGACTGAGAGTGAAAACCAGCCGAGATCATATCTGTTCAGAATGATCATATCTGGTAGATTCTGTGAGGGGTGTGTTGTGTAAAGACACGAGAACACACAACATTACTCACTTCCGTCTGAGTCCTGAGCCTGGAGCCCATCTGCTCGGTGGACATGCACCTGTGTGACCAGCTTGGGATACCCACAGCACCCCGTCCAGCAGGTTTGGGGCGGCTCGTCTGTCGTCAGCTCCCTAAACAACACAGTCTGCATCAATACAGCAGAATCCACGACGCAGAGACAAATACTACGGTATGATATATAGTGCTGTCAAACGCTTCATCGTTTTCTTTACATAAAATGTGTGTGTGTGCTGTGTATATTTATTATGCATAGAAATACACACACATGCATGTTATACATTTAATATAATTATAATGTGTGTCCCTGGAGCACAAAAGCAGTCATAAGCAGCACATGTGTATTTGTAGAAATAACCAACAATACATTGTATGGGTCAAAATTATACATTTTAATTTTATGCCAAAAATCATTAGGATATTAAGATCATGATCCATGAAGATATTTAGTAAATTTTCTACAGTAAATATATCAAAACTTAATTATTTATTATTAATAATATGCATTGCCAAGAACTTAATTTGAACAACTTTAAAGATGATTTTCTCAATATTTAGATTTTTTTTGCATCCTCAGATTCCAGATTTTCAAATATTGTCCAATCATAACAAACAATGCATCAATGGAAATATTATTTATTCAGCTTTCAGATGGTGTATTAATATCAATTTCCAAAAATGTAACCTTATGCCTGGTTTTGTGGTCCAGGGTCACATATCGATTACATGAATATTAATTTATACATGTAAATATTTTCAAAATATATACCGTATGTGTGTATCTAAATGCATAATAAATATAAAAAATAAAATATGCAAATAACAATAAATATATAATTATTTTGTTGATTCTGATTGCTTCTATTGTCCTCATTTGCATAAAAGCATATGCTAAAGGACTAACTGTAAATGTACACAGTAGTAAACGCACATAGATTATGTAAACAAAGCCTTTTTTGGATGTGATTAATTTCTGATGCATTACTTGCAGGCAGCAGGTACATCTGTGAAGATGCGCAACAGGAAGTCTCCCAGCAGGCCGGGGTCAAAGGTCGAGGGAACGATGACGTAGCGGCCCTCCTTCAGGTCCTTGCGCAGAAACACGCTGCGGGAGTTAATGTAGATGGAGCTGCCTGCTGTTTTCTGGACGGTGTGCATGCGGTGCGTCCGGTTGAGCTCCACCTTTCACAAAACACATGCTGAATAAACACTGGTCTCTTATTCATTGTGTGCTTATTACAAACAAACAAACACATGATTCCTGTCTGAATGAGTCAGATTACAACAGTCGGTCCGTTTTCACACGTATTAATGATTCTGAACACATTAGTGCGTGCCATGTCACAGATAGAAACACTAAAACACAATATTTGAGATGATAACTGATATATACAGGTTGCACTTCACTAAAAAAAACGAGGCTTTAAATGGTACTCATCATATTTATTATTAAGGTAAAATTGGTTATTTGTGCATTTTTTTGAGCCAACAATATTTGATACACAGACACAGACACACAGACACAGACACACACACACACAGACAGAGACACAGAGACACACACACACAGACACACAGAGACACACACATACACACAGACACACAGACACACAGAGACAGACACACAGAGACACACACACAGACACAGACACACACACACACAGACAGAGACACAGACACACACACACACACACACACAGACACACAGAGACAGACACAGAGACAGACACACAGAGACACACACACAGAGACAGACAGAGACACACACACAGAGACAGACACACAGAGACACAGACACACACAGACACAGAGACAGACACAGAGACAGAGACAGACAGAGACAGACAGAGACAGACACAGACAGAGACACACACACACAGAGACAGACACAGAGACACACACACAGAGACACACACACAGAGACACAGACACAGACACACAGACACAGACACAGACACACAGACACAGAGACAGACACAGACAGAGACAGACAGAGACACAGACACACACACAGACACAGACAGAGACAGAGACAGAGACAGACACAGACACAGACACAGACAGAGACAGACACAGACAGAGACACAGACAGACACAGAGACAGACAGAGACAGAGACAGAGACACACACACAGACAGAGACACACACACAGAGACAGACACAGAGACACACACACAGAGACACACACACAGAGACACAGACAGAGACACAGACACAGACAGACAGAGACACAGACACAGACACACAGAGACACAGACACGCGTGCACACACACAGACAGAGACACACAGACACACAGAGACAGACACAGACAGACAGACACACACACACAGACACGCATGCACACAAGAAAATGCAAACATAAAATCGACACATTAAATTAAATTGAACATTTTTCTACTCCTTTGCAGATTATCAGTATAATTAAATGCATTTTGAATACTTCTTTCTGTAATCAAAACTGAATCTTTTGACATTTGCTTTTATTATTTTGATGTGCACTAAAACGAATAAATAAATAGAATCTGAATTCTTTTCTGTGAATTATATGCTGAAAATTCAGCTTTGCATTACATTTGAACATATATTCGCATAGAAAACACTTTAAATTGTAATAATATTTTGCAATATTTCTGTTTTTTGATCAAATAAATGCAGCCTTGGCAAGCACAAGAGACATCTTTCATTAAAAACTGTTGTAAATGTTTAGGAGTATTTAAAAAAAATTCCACACTTTGCAGATTTGAAGTGAAATTATACATATTGAATACTTCTTTATAGAATTAAATCCAAATATATACTGCATATATAGTTCTTTGATATTAAATTAAAAAAAAATCATTAATTTTCAAATCCTTTGCAGATTGTGAGCTAATTTATATATTCAGAATATTTATTTGTATCATTAAAGATGGATATAAAGCCAAATATAAATATTTATATTCTATTGTTTAGAGTACATTTTGTTATAGTTATTAAGTTTGAATACCTCCGAGTACATTTTGCATACTTCTTTTGCAAATCTTTTAACATTTGACTGTTTTTATTTTCATAAGTGCATCTTCAGTCTTATTTTGAGAAAACGACTCCGTGCAGATGTTTTATTGATATGTTTGAACTTATATTATCTTTTTTAAAGATTGGTTTGTGTGTGTAATGCACATACTCTTTGGATGTCAAAGCCGATGGCCACGTTGTCTCCTTTGCCGTCTTTAGACCGAACTCTCTTGTCCTGCTGCTGTAGACAGATCATAACCTCGTCCTCTGGCTTCGTCACGTCGAACACATACTGAAGAACACAGAAACAGTCTTCAGTACACCTCTACACGCACACACACGCACAGAGACACACACACAGACATACACACGCAGACACACACGCGCAGACACACACGCGCAGACACACACGCGCAGACACACACGCGCAGACACACACGCGCAGACACACACGCGCAGACACACACACACAGAGACACACACACACACACACACACACACACACACTCGCACACACACAGAGACACAGACACACACACACACACACACACGCAGACACACACACTCGCGCACACACACACACACAGAGATACAGACGCACGCACACACACACACACACACACAGACACAGGAACACAAACGGAGACACACACACGCAGAGACACAGACATTCACACACACACACACACACACACACACACACACACACACACACACACACACACACACACACACACACTCGCGCACACACACACGCAGAGACAGACACACACACACACACACACACACACACACACACACACACACACCACAGACGCACACACACACACACACTCGCGCGCAACACACACACACACACACAAACATACAGACGCACACACACGCACACACACACACACACACACACACACAGAGATACAGACGCACACACACGCACACACACACACACACACACACACACACACAGAGATACAGACGCACGCACACACACACACACACACACAGACACAGGAACACAAACGGAGACACACACACGCAGAGACACAGACATTCACACACACACACACACACACACACACACACACACACACACACACACACACACACACACACACAACACGCGCACACACACACGCAGAGACAGACACACACACACACACACACACACACACACGCGCAGAGACACAGACACCACACACACACACACACACACCACACACACAGACACACAGACACACACACACACACACACACGCAGATACACAGACACACACACACAGAGACACAAACGGTGACACACACACAGAGACACAGACACACACACACACACACACACTCACGCGCACACACACACGCAGAGACACAGACACACACACACACACACACACTCACACACACACACAGCACACACACACACACACACAGAGACACACAGACGCACACACACTCACAGAGATACAGACGCACACACACACACACACACACACACACACACACGCATGCACACACACATACACAGAGACACACACACTCACAGAGACACAGACGCACACACACTCACAGAGATACAGACGCACACACACTCACAGAGATACAGACGCACACACACACACACACGCTCACACACAGAGACACACACAGAGACACACACACAGAGACACGCGCACACACACACACACAGAGACACACACGCAGACACACACACACATAGACACACACACACACAGAGACACACACACACAGAGTCACACACACACACACGCACACACACACACGCACACACACACACACACACCTGTGGGTTCTGCAGGAACGTGGCTTTGTGGTTGATGCAGCCTCCTGATCGGTTCCTTAAAGGGTCGTCGTGGCGAGACCAGGAGCTCCGCATCACTTCCTCCTCCCAGGTCTTGTGGATGCTCAGGTACGACGTGTTAATCAAGCGGCACAGAATCAGGTCCGTGAAATACTTGCAGAAATCATCAAAATTCATCCTGGAAAGATAATGGATGGAAGCAGGATGCAAAATAATGTTCATCAGTACAGATTTAAGAGGAGCTTCAGTTTACGAGTTGATTCAATCAGATGTACTTCACATAATTCAGCTTTAGATAGATATTTGCAATGAAGAATTAATAAACTGCTTTTACAAAAATGCAAGCCTTACATTTCTGCTTTTAAACCATTTGTTATGCTGTGCTGGCAAACTGGAAATTATTGTATGTGATAATCATCAGCATGTCACAGATAGAAACCATAACACACATTGTTAGAGATATTAACAGTTGGCACATCGATGGAGACAATTGGCAAAACTCATTTTATTATTAAGGGGAAACTGATTATTTTGGCATTTTTCTGAGCTAGAAATATATCGTATTTGATTGCAGTATTTCTTTGTTAAACTGATTTTCTGATTTCCCTTCACAATTTCAATGCATAAAGTCCTGAAACAGAGCAAAAGCAGTGCATGACCTCACCAGAACTCTCCATCATCTTCCACAGTCACACCCAACCTCTCTCGCTCACCCTTACTCACTCTCTTCCACTCCTCTGAGCTGCAGACAAAAGAAGAACAAGTGTTCAATATTACAGTGCTTCAATTCGATTTATACTGCAAAAACAATTATAGAATTTATATATAAAATTTACTCACACACACACACACGTTTACTTAGCTATCTAAATAGGGACATCCCATAGGCGTAATGTTTTTTATACTGTACAAGCTGTACTGCTATCACCCTAAACCTACCCTACACCTAAACTTAGCCCTCACAGGAGACGGTGCATTTTTACAATTTCTAAAAAACTTTGTTTAGTTTATTTTTAAACCTGTTTTACAAATGAGGACGTCCCCAAATGGAGGTTTTTGGAGAATTTGTCAGGTTTACCTCACTTTTGGGTACAAATTCATCCCCAAAATATGGTTAAGTATGTACACACACACACACACGTTTTATATATTACACACACACACACACACACACATATATAAACCAAAAATCTTCATATTTTACCAATGACTCTGAAAACTGAATATGTGTCTGACAGCACTTACTCTTTGATCTCACAATCATTTAATAAAATATTGTTTTGTTTATATTTGTAAAATACTTTTAACACTTAAAAAAAATCAATATTTTTGTCACAATGCTACATTGTCATATGCACGAGTACAATGAAATTCTTACTTCGTTTACTCCTCTTGAGAACGACAGGGTAGAAGGGGAACAAACATAACTTACTAGGACAATATCCAAATTACATAATAAAATATACAGTAAAGTATAAACCAGAAATAATACAAATAATTCATAGCATAAAAAAGAAAGTAATGAAATAAAATGAAAAAGAGAAAATATAATAAAGAAAAACAAATACAATACAATATTAAAAAAGCAACAATTAAGTTACCTTCAATCTAAGATCAAATTAATTAAAATAGCTGTATATAATTGACGCACTCAAATTATAATGCTTCATGACCCTGCACATCAATACTGATTATTTTAATGAATTTGCCACATTAGCATCACAAAAATATGTCAATTAAAAATAGATTATTTGCATGTAATTATAAGGTCTCAACTCAACAAGTGTTCAACCATTTAAATGTGTTTTACTCCTAAACCCTGCAAAGTGAACATGACTATAATCTCAAAGATAACAGACAAAGCATTATGTACAGCATGATGCTGAAATATGACACTCGATGCCGAGCTTGTCCTCCAGCAGGTGGCAGTATGACCACAACAATACATTCAGCATTTCAAAGTCACAATCTGTGGTTTGAAACAAAGCATTGCTGTGTCCGCACAGTTTGACGTTCCCTGTTTTTACACGAGCGAGTCATACATCATCATGCATGTTAACTTCTATACTTTACTCCTTTGTTATGAAGCAGGTTTAGCTCGCAATCATTTCTCTTCCGAACTGTTTAGCACATTCACTGGGTTTGTTAGCATTAGGCGAATGTTGTCCAGCAATTGAGAAAGCTGTTTACATGATCGCTTGATATGCTTCTGTGCCCTAGATTTACATCAGGGAAAGACCGGGAAAACTTAAAGCCATGTTTTCTTTCATTGCACAAACAGTGCAATATATAATAACACTGTATACCTATGTAGGAGCATCATGCACAAATGTGACCCTGGACCACAAACCAGTCATAAGGGTCAAAAATGTGACGTTTCTTAGGATAGGATAATATTTGGCTGATAAAATCTGGAATCTGAGGGTGCAAAAAAAATCTAAATATTGAGAAAATCACCTTCAAAGTTGTCCAAATGAAGTCCTTGGCAATGCATATTACTAATCAAAAATTTAGTTTTGATATATGTATGGTAGGAAATGTACTAAATATATTCTTGGAGCATGATTTTAATATCCTAATAATTTTTAGCATAAAATAAAAATGTATAATTTTGACCGATACACTGTATTTTTGGCTATTGCTACAAATATACCCGTGTTATTATGACTGCAGGGTAGCACACGGTCTACTTCACAACGCACACACTCGACAGCAACACTAAACCGCTTCCAGATGTCCACAAACCTGTCGCTCCACGCTCCGTTCCACTCTTTCTGACCCCACGGGTTCCTCATGCGGATCATGGAGAGCTTCTCCGATTTGAAGAACGCCAGCAGACCGGAGCCCAGACGCACTTTACGCACATCAGTCACCGCGTACGCGTGTTGACCTTTGACCAGGCCGCAGTCCAAACGGGCTTCCATATCCGCCCCTGACTCACGGCCTACGGACAAGACCCCAGAAATGAAAACATGTCAATTACTTACACATTATAACCCGTTACTGATTCCACATTACATGACAAAAAGTGTAGTTAGTAACGTAATCCCTTACATTACACATTTAGATCAGACTACTTTTGACCCATCTTGTTTATTGCATTGATTTAAATAGGATAATCATGAACCATATTGATATAAAAATACAAAGAATTAAGAACATATATTCCATGCATGGTGGTTATTAACATGTAGTGCAGCATTAAACATTATATTATGTCACGGGTTTCCCAAACTGGGATTTGTAAAGAAGGTTTATGAGTTTAATAAAGAGCTATAATTTATCAAATCATACAAATAAGTCATTATAAAATAAATCAAAACACTTTTTTTTACCTGCATGTCATGTGACCATAACCAATGATACTTAAAATCTTATTTTAAAACCTCAGGGGTACTTAGGATCAGATGAGAAAACAGTTTGTGAATGTTTAATGTGTTTGAATGACAAAAGACATGGACAAATATGGTTAAATAACCTACAGAGTGATATTTCAAATAAAAATGAATGTGATTTTTGTAAATCCAGAGCTCAAATGACTGATCTCGGTGTGAATGTCCACAAAGCTGGAAGACTTTCTGAATGAAGCACTAGGATATTTTAGAAAGGAACATTTAAAAGAGGAAAAAGAGGAATTGGGGAGAATCAATAAATGATTCGTTGTGTAAATAATATGTAATCTGTAAAAGTAACCATGGTCTGATGATGAGTATTTGAACACGATCTGATAACATGTAATCCGTTAGCACCCCGCTCATAAACGCATGCGCGGCTCACTTCTGATGGAGCAGCTGATCAGGCCTCCTCTGCTGTGGTTTTCAGCACGCCGCTCGAACAGCTGGTTTCTGGACTCCTCCTTCCTGAAGAAACTTCCCCTCCAGCAGATCCATGGGTTCAGATACTCCTCCAGTGAAATCCACAAGAGCGTCGGCCGTGTTCCCGCCGTCCAAAGCATCATAACATCCACATAACCTGATCAATGATGCACACAGAGGAATGAAGCGGTTCAGTGAAGGACAGACAGCTCGAATGCATGTTCATATATATATATATTATATATATATACTACACACATAGATGGAGCACATCTGATTTTGTTTCATGACGACAATGCATCTAACACACACATATACATATGTATATACACACACACACACACACAACACACAGATACTATATGTTATACACACACTCACATATGTATACACACACACACACACACACACACATAGTATACACACACACACACACACACACACACATGTATACACACACACACACACACACACATGTACACACACACAGATACATATGTATACACACACACACACACATATGTATACACACACATATACATATGTATACACACACACACATCAATATGTATACACACACACATATACATATGTATACACACACACACAGACACATGTATACACACACACACGTACTCACACACACACACAAAGACATTAAAAGCAAAAACTTGCTGTCAGATTTTTATTTATTTATGTTTATTAGGCTCCTATGAAAATATCTTCATACATTTTTTTAAATAAGGCATTCAATAACTGACTAATGACCTTTTCTTTGCCATTAAAGTGAAATTACTAAACCTAAACATGATTTTTTTTAATTCTCATGACTTTGTTTTTAAAATACAGATTTATGTATTTTGAAGTTGACTTTTTAGTATTGATATTTGTAATAAAATATATAATTTATTTATAACATGTTGATTTGGTGCAGTAATAATTATTCTTAGCATTATTGAATTTTGTGCTGTAATAAAGTTAAGAAATGTTTCTCATGACTTTGCATTTAAAATACAGATTTGTACATTTTTTAAGTTGTCTTTTTATTATTGATGTTGGTAAAAATATATAATTTATTTATAATATGTCGATTTGGTGCTGTAATATACGTTTAAGAAATATTATTTATGTATCATCAATGATGAAATCAGCTTTTGCTGCTTATATTTGTGTATATAAAAATTTTTCTCATAATTCTTTGATTTGTTTTGAAATAGAAATCTTTTTAAATGACATAAATATTTTTACATTTAAACATAAATGTCAATTTTGATTAAGTGAATGCATCCTTGTGGAATACAAGTTTTTGAAATACTTTGTTATTAAATAATAAGCAGCATAATAATAAATGGGTCTAGAGCACAAATCATCATATTTGATAATCACGTTTCATTCAGTTTGTGGTAATCACTTGCATAGGCTTTCTCCACCAGCGCGCTCCAGAACTCGTTACTGTCGTTAGAGTGGCAGTAGATGAGCGTCCCGTTGGCGGTGGGCAGTCGGTCATCAATAACAACATCCCCAGTCTCCGAAACGCCAGAACCGAAAAGTGAAAGATCCCGGCATAGCTCTCCGGCTTCTGCTGGTCCCATTCCTGCTCCTTCCAGTCCGGGATAACCTGAGGAGAGACGAGATGCTGCTTTTAGCGCTGGACTCTGACAGACCTGGGGGGGGGGGGGACTGACACTGACAGACCTGGGGGGGGGGGGACTGACACTGACAGACCTATGGGGGGGGGGGCGGGACGGGATACTGACACTGACAGACCTGAGGGGGGGGGGACTCACACTGACAGACCTGGGGGGGGGGACTGACACTGACAGCCCTGGCGGGGGGGTGGGGGAGCTGACACTGACAGACCTCGGGGGGGGGGGGGGGACTACACTGACAGACCTGGGGGGGGGGGGGGACTGACACTGACACAGACCTGGGGGATGACCGGGGGGAGGGACGACTGACAGACCTTATGCTGGGGGGGGGACTGACACTGACAGACTATGGGGGGGGGGACTGACACTGACAGACCTGGGGGGGGGGACTGACACTGACAGACCTGGGGGGGGGGGCGACTCACACTGACAGACCTGGGCGGGGGGGGACTGCACACTGACAGACCTATGGGGGGGTTGCGGGACTGACACTGACAGACCTGGGGGGACGGGGGAGGGACTCACACTGACAGACCTGGGGGGGGGGACTGACACTGACAGACCTATGGGGGGGGGACTCAGGGGGGCACTCACACTGACAGACTGGGCAGGGGGGGGGGGACTCACACTGACAGACCTGGGGGGGGGGACACTCCACACTGACAGACCTGGGGCGGGGGGGACTGAGAGACTGACACTGACAGACCTGGGGGGGGGGGACTGACACTGACAGACCTGGGGGGGGGGACTGACACTGACAGACCTGGGGGGGTGGGACTGACACTGACAGACCTGGGGTGGGGGGGGGAGACTCACACTGACAGACATCGGGGGGCGGGGGGACTATACACTGACAGACTCCAGGGGGGGGGGACTCACACTGACAGACCTGGGGGGGGGGGGACTCACACTGACAGACCTGGGGGGCGGGGGACTCACACTGACAGACCTGGGGGGGGGGGACTCACACTGACAGACCTGGGAGGGGGGGGGTGGGGGACTGACACTGACTGACCTAGTGGGGGGGGGGGGGGGGACTGACACTGACAGACCTATGGGACGGGGTGGGCCTCCCTGGGACTGACACTGACAGACCTGGGGGGGGGCGGGGGGGGACTGACACTGACAGACCTGGGGGGGGGGGGGACTGATGACAGACCTGGGGCGGGGGTGGGGGGGGACGACTCACACTGACAGACCTGGGGGGACGACGACTCACACTGACAGACCTGGGGGGGGCGGGGGGGGGGGGGACTGACACTGACAGACCTGGGGGGGGGGGTGACTGACTGACAGACCTGGGGGGCTCCGGGGGACTCACACTGACAGACCTGGGGGGGGAGGGACTCACACTGACAGACCCTGGGGGGGGGACTCGCACTGACAGACCTGGGGGGGGGGGAGGGACTCACACTGACAGACCTGGGGGGGGGGGTCACACTGACAGACCGTGGCTGACAGGCGGGGGGGGGGACTCACACTGACCAGACCCTGGGGGGGGGGGACTCACACTGACAGACCTGGGGGGGGGGACTCACACTGACAGACCTGGGGGGGGGGAGGGACTCACACTGACAGACCTGGGGGGGGGGAACTCCACACTGACAGACATGAGGGGGGGGGCTGAACATGACACTGAGACCTGGGGGGGGGGGGGGACTCACACTGACAGACCTGGGGGGGGGGGGCGACTGACCACTGACAGACCTGGGGGGGGGGCAGGACTGACACTGACAGACCTGGGGGGGGGAGGGACTCACATGAAAGAACTGGGGGCCTGGGGGGGGGGGACAGACCCACCTGGGGGGGGGGGGGGGGGATTGAAGGACCTGGAATAAGAGGGGCACTTCCTGGAGTGATAAATCATGTGAAAACTCAAGAAATAATTAATACAAACATAAACATTTGAAAATAAGATGAAATCATAATTTAAAGCAATGTTATTTTACTATTAAATCTGATTTTTATTTTTAAAAATATATTTTTGGTCATTTTAGTAAAGCTATTTTATATTATTAATATAATTAATTAATATTATTTTAGTAGGAGCTCGGGGTAAATCATGTGAAAGCTCAAGAACATAATTAATACAAACATAAACATTTGAAAATAAGATTAAATTAACTATTTTACTATTAAATACAATTATTATTTTTGTATATTTTATATTAATTTTGGTCATTTTAGTACTTCAACATTTTAGTTCGTTCCCAAAGTAACCGTTCTAATTTTCCTTTTTAGGTTCGTCTAATATTTATATTTTGTTTCAACTTTATTAAAATGACCCAAAACAAATTTCAATAGCATTAGTTGTATTTTTACTTAACACAGATTTTTAGGACCCTTCATTTTTGTTTATTTTCATGAAAGTTAAGCAAAACAATCAGAATACTGTAATGCTAAAAACGGAGTCTATAATAATAATAATAACAATAATGAACAAACTAAGTGAAGAATATACAAATAATAGAGATAGTTGTTGTACTGCATGTACACGGATTTAAACAATTTCTTTGCAATACATTTTTATTATATTTGGATGTTTATTGCATGACAATGTAATGTAAATAATTAGACAAAAAATTATATATAGTTATAAGAATAATGAATGACTGAACGAAAAATAAATAAATAAATGATGGGAATGTGGGGATAAAATAAAATAAGCATTATTATCATCAGATGCATATTTAATAATAATAAAAAATTATAAAAATTAAAAAAAAAGCAAATCCTATAGGGTTTAGTGTTTTTTGTTACAGCTGTAAGCTCTGTTGCCTAGTGCTGCACCACGTCAAACTCTAGCAGTGACTCTCCGGTTGGTTGGTTCAAAAACTCATCCAGAGGCTCAGAGCCCGTGATGCAGAATCAATAAAGTCCCCAGCTAACCGGCGTTTGCCCCGCGGGGGCCACAGAGGCGGCATGGAAAGTCTGAGAGAGGAGAGAGTTCATTCAGTCTCACAAGCAATCACACGAGACGATCCGCTCTATGTTGCTTCAGAAACAGAGCTGAGCTTCAGCGAGGACCTGCAGCTGCTGGAGGGTGATGCGTCTGAGGGTGCAGTCGCTGCTAGCAGCAGAAGGGTCAGAAGAAGCGGCAGGACGGAGAGGGCGGCTTCTGCTGCCGCACGAGTCCGTCTACCGGCTGGACTTCAGCGGACAGGACCTGAGCTTCCTCCGCTGGAAACGTCAGCCTGCGAGAAGAAACCGGCGTCATTCACCGTCACCGGCATCTGCCAGCTCTGGACGCCCCGATCTGACCAACCTGATGACCAGGCAGCTGCTGGAGCCTATCGGCCAAGTTTGGAGGAACGCCGGGGATCCCGAGGAGTCGCCCATCAAGTGTCTGGAGGCGGGATATCCAGGAGTTCGGGAGATGAGGATCGCGGAGCTGGCCAAGGTGCGGAAAGTCATGTACTTTCTGTTCGCTTTCAAGGAGGGAGCGACCAAAGAGAACATCTCTCCTCCCTCTTTGACCTTCAACAAACACAATTAAGAGATCGAATGTCCAAGCGTCGTGTCCTAAAACCCAGAGCAGGGTTAGATGTTCTCTGTGCTGGTCATCAAAAACTGAGCTTTATGTACTATCCTACTGTTTAGATTGTGAATGCATGTGTTTTTTCTGTGCTTGTGTAATCCAAAGCAGTGTTGATGCTCTTACGGGAATGAATAAAATCAGTTTTATCAATGATTCAGCTTCTGTATGTGAATGTTTAGTTTCTGAGCACTGGAAGGTCAACAGTCTCGATCCACAACACGACCGGATCGATTCAGGACTCAATCGAAGCGCCCTGCTTTCACGCATTAGTTCTGGGAAATCCGACTCGCTGATTCTTTCCAACAGTTCGTTTCAATTCACTGGTTCAATAAGCCCATTCATGCGTGTGTTTGTTCCAGCGAGTGTTTCCGTTATACATCTGCTGACATATTAGCTTGTATAAGTTGTATGAGATATACAAGTTATTAAAGAATCACTCAAACTGATTCAGTTCATTTAAAGAATCAACTCAAAAGAACAATTCTGACACATATTCAAAATGATCTCTGTGTGTTATGAAATATCAGCTCAACACACAATACATGGAAATTAATTATCTGAAGGGCACATTAAGATGATGTGAATATACTGTATGTAAAACAGTACAGAAATGTGTGTGTGTGTGTGTGTTTGTGTGAGAGTGTGTGTGTGTGTGTGAGAGTGTCTTGTGTGTGAGAGAGAGTGTGTGTGTGAGAGATGAGAGAGTGTGTGTGTGTGTGCAGGAGAGAGAGAGTGTGTGTGTGTGAGAGAGAGAGTGTGTGTGAGAGAGAGAGAGTGGTGTGAGAGAGAGAGAGTGTGTGAGAGAGAGAGAGTGTGATGGATGAGAGAGAGAGAGTGTGTGATGAGAGAGTCGTGTGTGTGTGTGAGAGAGAGAGTGTGTGTGAGAGAGAGAGTGTAGTGTGTGTGGAGAGAGAGAGAGAGAGAGTGTGTGTGTGTGAGAGAGAGCGTGTGTGTGAGAGAGAGCGTGAGTGTGAGAGAGAGCGTGTGTGAGAGAGAGCGTGTGTGAGAGAGAGCGTGTGTGAGAGAGCGCTGTGTAGTGAGCGCGTGTGTGAGGAGCGCGTGTGTGAGAAGCGGCGTGTGTCGAGAGCGGTGTGTGAGAGCGCGTGTTGTGGAGCGCGTGTGTGAGAGCGCGTGTGTGAGAGCGCGTGTGTGAGAGCGCGTGTGTGAGAGCGCGTGTGTGTGAGCGCGCGTGTGTGAGAGCGCGTGTGTGAGAGCGCGTGTGATGAGAGCGCGTGTGTGAGAGCGCGTGTGTGGAGCGAGGCGTGTGTGAAGAGCGTGTGTGTGTGTGAGAGTGTGTGTGTGTGTGAGAGTGTGTGTGAGAGAGTGTGTGTGAGTCTCTCTCTTCAAGGGGACAGTAATTAGACCTCAGGAGAGAGATGAAGTGTACAGCGGTGTGACAGCGACAGATCCGCTTTAATGAGACATACGGACGGATGACGTACGACTGGAAGCTCACGAGTGAACGGAAGTGTGTTAAACTCTGGAAATGTGTTACACAGGGAAACAAACAGAAGTCGTCCCGTGGGAGGCCATGTTTGCCCACGACTGTGCGTCGCGTGTGGACACAAATATGAATTATCACAATATGATAACCCCAAGTCTCCAATTAGTCACATCGGATTCTCTCGAAGCAAGACTCGTCCTAATAACGCACGTCTGGAAAAGATTACAGTGCACCTGTGATGAAGAAACATCCGGTCTGTGAGAAAATCATGAGCTTACACGACCAGAAATCACCGGACCGCTGTATAAACAACAGCAACCAAATACTGTATACCAGAAATCACTCAGAAAATTAACATATTTGTTACAAAACGATTTGTGTATTTCACACTGTTTTGTCAATGTCACAAAAATGGCTTGTGATTGTTTTGGAAACATCATGTTGTTATTATTAACTTAAACTTATACAAAATTGCTTTGGCAAAATAATACAAAGCTGAAATAAAATAAAAGATTTGTGAAAGAAAAAGGCAATATTTTTATATTCATTTAAGTACTAAAACTGAAAAAACTAATAAATTAAAGACACAGAAAAATTAAAATTAAAAAAAACTAATAAAATACTAAAAGTGAAACAATAGTCAAATAGAAATATTAGAAAAATGATCAACTAAAAATACACAAATGAAACTATATAAACTAATCAGTAATGTTTTTGTAAAGGAAATACTTGTAAATGATTTTGTAATATAACATTTGTTATTAGTTACAAAATTAAATAGAAATATTATAAAACTGATCAAAATACCAAAATTAAAAATTAAATAAACTAAAATGGAAATACAAACCAATCAGAAATGTTTTGCGTTGTTTATGAATTTGAATTACAGCAGTATTTTTTGTAAAGAAAGTTGGCGGTTTAGCCAATCACAACACACTGGACCAGCTAACCAATCAGAGCCCATCGTGTATTTCTGAGGGAGGGGCTTCATAAAAGCAAGAAATCATCAGCTGTTCATAAGAGAAGGGACAGAGCGGTGTGGAATAAAGGTCAATTATGTGAACAATAATGTGTTTTTTGTTTTTAACGAAGCATTAACATGTTAGACTGCAAAAAACAATCAACCAACCCTTTAAGATACACATTTTATCAGCTCATGCATTTCCTGGGAAGTGACCTTGGCATACAACATTATACTGTATCTGTACAGTACCACATGACAAGTTACAAGAGTTACAAAGAGTGGTAACTAGGTATAAGTTGAGTTGGTAAAGGCATGAACTCACCTTCTGCCACAGAACTTCTCTGGAGGCCAGACTGGAGCAGGCCGCCACAAACCAGCAGTTTCCCAGCTGCCCCTGGTGCAGGTCATGAGCGCTGATCCCGTTCACAAACAAGTGTGGGTCTTCACACAGCTCCTGTCACACAGACAGACACAGAGCTTCCCGTGAGCACACACACATTAACCTGAGCCACAGAGACACACACACATTCACCAAGCCACACACACACACATTCACCAGAGACACACACACATTCACCAGAGACACACACACATTCACCAGAGACACACACACATTCACCAGAGCCACACACACATTCACCAGAGCCACAGAGCCACACACACATTCACCAGAGCCACACACACACATATTCACCAGAGCCACAGAGCCACACACACACACATTCACCAGAGCCACACACACACATATTCACCAGAGCCACAGAGCCACACACACACATATTCACCAGAGCCACAGAGCACACACACACACATTCACCAGAGCCACAGAGCCACACACACACACATTCACCAGAGCCACACACACACATTCACCAGAGCCACACACACATTCACCAGAGCCACACACACACACACACACATTCATATTCACCAGAGCCACACACACACATTCACCAGAGACACACACATTCACCAGAGCCACACACACACATTCACCAGAGCCACACACACACATTCACCAGAGCCACACACACACATTCACCAGAGCCACACACACACATTCACCAGAGCCACACACACACATTCACCAGAGCCACAGAGCCACACACACATTCACCAGAGCCACAGGGCCACACACACATTCACCAGAGACACACACACTCATTCACCAGAGCCACACACACATTCACCAGAGCCACAGACACACATTCACCAGAGCCACAGGCCACACACACACCACACACATATCACACAGAGCCACAGAGCCCCACACACACACACACATTCACAGAGCACAGAGCCACACACACACACATTCACCAGCAGACCACACACACACATTCACCAGAGCCACACACACATTCACCAGACACACACACACACACACACACACATTCACCAGAGCCACACACACACATTCACCAGACCACACACACACATCACCAGAGCCACACACACACATTCACCAGAGCCACACACACACATTCACCAGAGCCACACACACACATTCACCAGCCAGCCACACACACACATTCACCAGAGCCACACACACACACATTCACCAGCCACAGAGCCCACTCACACATTCACCAGAGCCACAGGCCACACACACATTCACCAGAGACACACACACTCATTCGCAGAGCCACACACACATTCACCAGAGCCACTAAGACACACACATTCACCAGAGCCACAGGTTTGCCACACAACACATTCACCAGAGCCACACACACACACTTCACCAGAGCCACAGACAACATTCACCAGGCCACACACACACATTCACCAGAGCCACACACACTCATTCGCCAGAGACACAGAGCCACAGGGCCGTGTGTTTGTCCCCTGTAGTTAAACCGGACCGGTTCTTCTGCTCCTGGTTTAGTGTCACTGAGGCTGCATAATGCATAAACACTGCATAATGTCCTGACTAACCATTTAAAAAGATCAGTTTAAGGGCTCGTTTTCAACTGAAACGCAACAAACACGAGGAAGCTGATTTTCTGGGTAAAGTAAACAAGTAATTCGTGATATTCAACAAAAAAAAATATCTTGATGAAACCTTGATTTGATGAGCATCTCAATATTAATGAAACCATTATAAGTCAACAAGCATTAAAATGGTTAACAGCTGTTTTTATATGCATTTATTCATACAGCCTGGTGAAATTTTTACAGTTAAATAGTTTTATTACAATGGTAATATTTTATATTTTGATCACTAATAATAATAAAACACCAATATTAATTATATTATAATATAAATTATTATTATTAATATTATTATTGTTATATACAAATGTTAAATCAAAATATAAAATATTACCATTGTAATAAAACAATTCCACTGTTAAAAGAATTGTCAAAATGTGTTATTACAAGGGTAATTTTATATTTTACTTAATATTTATAATAATAAACATCAATATTAATTTATTGTATTTCAATACAAGAAAACAATATATATGATCATCAATCAATCATACTTAATTTTATTTTACAGTGAAATCGTTTTATTATTATCATATTGATATAAAATGACAATATACACTTTTTAGGCCCAACAATGCAGCCCTACATAGTAAACGTGGAGCTTTAAAACACAAACAAACAGACTAGCAAAAAATATATATATATCATTTTAAATGCATGAAAAAAGTTATGCCCCCCCCCCCCCCACAGGAGCTTTCTGGTGGGTGGAAGATTGCATTGCACTTGTTCAGCTACATTACACTCACATGCCTTAACAGAACACGGAGAAACAGGGAGTGTCCTGAATACATGAAGCAATGCTCCCTAAACGCAAACACGCTGCTCCGTGCCACCTGTTTAGTGGTGTTCACTACAGAGCATACTCCAGCATTAACCTTTAAGGTGTGTTTCTCAAAGACTGAGTTTTCACCTGCCAAACAATCTAGACGAAAATCATCGTGCAAACACGAATGCATTAGCCGCTCGCTGGATGAAACAAGCTTTAACCTCGTCTAATACTGACAATCCATTCAAGCATTACTTAAAACCTCATGCATATTTAACTAGCTAATGGATCGCCAAAACGACTTCCCCAGAGAGGACTGGATTCAGTTTTAATTGACAAAGATCGTATAGGCTTGTTTTTGTGTAATGAGCTTCAGCTTTCTTCGGAGAAGCACACATTTCATGACATATACACATGTCATGAAATTAGACTAAATGTACGTTATTTCATTATTTTAAGACCTTCTGCTCTAAAGGCTTGTGCTTAAATTGTGCCCATTCATGAATTTCTGGTTATATTTCATGCAATCATATTCAGTGTGACTTGATAATATACACCGCTGTTCAAAATACACGATAAATAGAAGACGTTTATTATGTTACAATGTTACAAATGTTACGTTTCTATTCATCTGTGAATCCTGAAAATTAAGAGTATTATTGTTGACGGTTTTTCCAAAAATATCATGCAGCACGACTGTTTTCAACATTGATAATAATCAGAAATGAGCAGTAAATCAGCATATTATTATGATTTCTGAAGATCATGTGACACTGAAGACTGGAGTAATGATGCTGAAAATACAGAAATAAATTACAGTTTAACACATATTCACATAGAAAACAGCTGTTTTACATGCAATAATATTTCACTGTTTTACTGTATTTTTGATCAAATAAATGCAGCCTTGATGAGCAGAAGAGACTTTCAGAAATATTATGCATGGTTTATTATATACATGCTGGCTCAGGTTTATTGACATACAAAGAAAACATAATTTTTCCAGTTATGACAGCTGCGGGAAACCACTCCTGTACACAAACCTTTACTCGTGCACATTTCCAACAATAACTATTATAATCTGTGGCTAAATATAATATCATCAAGCGTTCTCTGTATGAAGAGGTTATTGTTTCAGCTATAAACATTAATCTGGCATAAGTTTCAATGCGTAACAAGTGGAGTCCAGTTACACGAGATCTACGGCCAGAAGAGCCACACCTTTCATAAACGCACAGATCAGATATGATTAATAACAACAAGCAGGTTATTTAGGTGATAAGATCCACTTTCTCCTGATTCAAGAGCATTAATGTTATGAAAGAGCTCTAATTATCACGTCTTAGTTAGCAAACAGCACAGATTGACACAATTGCTTTACTCATACTTTAAGTTTATAATTTAATCCTGAACATTAAGAGTTAAAATGATCACATTTATTAAATAAATTAGATTATTAAATCATTTGTTTTATTTAAGAACAAAATCGTTCGCGTGTATAATTATCGGATTTATTAAATACATTGTATTTAAAATAATTAGATTTATTTAATAATAAAATAGGGTGATTCTTGAATTTTAAGTCTTTCAAATCGTCAGATTTATTAAATAAATTAAATGATAAAATTATTTGATTTACTCAATAATAAAATAGGGGGAAAAGACCAAGTTACATAATTTAATCATAAATAAATCTGACTACTAAATAATTTGATGTAATAATAAAACAGGGAAAATAGACTGATATAATGTTTCAAACTGTAATCCTGAAATTCAAGTGTTGAATATTCAGATTTTAATAATAAATTCGATTTTAAAGTCATATTATTTAAAAATAAAAGACCAATATCAAGTATCATACTTCAATCCTAAACTTTAAATTATCAAATAAATGGAATTAGGAAATTACTAGATTGACTTAATAAAATAAACTAATATCAAGTTTCATATTGTATTAAATTTGTTTCAGAATCAAATTTATTTTGATAATTTAATGCTTAACGTTTAGAATTAAAGTATGAAACTTGATATTGGTCTATTTTACCCATTTGATTTTTAAATAAATACAATTATTTTATAATCCAATTTATTTATTTAAAAATAAGATAGGTACAATAGACCGATATCAAGCCTCATACTTTAGGAGTTAAATTATCACATTTATAAAAATAAATAAATAATTGGATAATAAAATAAATCTAATAGAATAGGTAAAATAGACTAAGTTCAGAATTATAGTATGAACATTTATATTAATGTGTTAAATGATCAGATTCATGGAATAAATTGGATTATAAAACAATTACATTTATTGATTAATACAAATGGGAAAACACACCAACATTTTCAGACAAAACTAAGCTAGATTACAAACAGATTGACAATATGTGAATATGACTCGCATTATTTGCATCAGTAGAATCTGCAGTGGTTTCTTACCTTGGGCCTCTTCCAGGTGACTTTTCCGATGCGGTTCCCATGATAGAAGAGCGACTGGTCCACGGCGGGGAAGACCGGGTCTTCAAACAGAGTCCGGTTCTGCTGGCACTGTTTCCTCAGAGCGGAGAACTGCTGCTCTTCAAACGGCTTCATGCTGCGGTCTGGAAACACACACGGACCGTGATCAGATCGAGAACATGTCTGGAAACACACACACACACACACACACACACACACACACACACCGTGATCAGATCGAGAACATGTCTGGAAACACACACAGACCGTGATCAGATCGAGAACATGTCTGGAAACACACACAGACCGTGATCAGATCGAGAACATGTCTGGAAACACACACAGACCGTGATCAGATCGAGAACACGTCTGGAAACACACACGGACCGTGATCAGATCGAGAACATGTCTGGAAACACACACAGAGACCGTGATCAGATCGAGAACATGTCTGGAAACACACACGGACCGTGATCAGATCGAGAACATGTCTGGAAACACACACAGACCGTGATCAGATCGAGAACATGTCTGGAAACACACACGGACCGTGATCAGATCGAGAACATGTCTGGAAACACACACAGACCGTGATCAGATCGAGAACATGTCTGGAAACACACACAGACCGTGATCAGATCGAGAACACGTCTGGAAACACACACACACACACGCAGACCGTGATCAGATCGAGAACATGTCTGGAAACACACACAGACCGTGATCAGATCGAGAACATGTCTGGAAACACACACAGACCGTGATCAGATCGAGAACATGTCTGGAAACACACACAGACCGTGATCAGATCGAGAACATGTCTGGAAACACACACACACAGACCGTGATCAGATCGAGAACATGTCTGGAAACACACACAGACCGTGATCAGATCGAGAACACGTCTGGAAACACACACAGACCGTGATCAGATCGAGAACATGTCTGGAAACACACACAGACCGTGATCAGATCTAGAACATGCTGCGGTCTGGAAACACACACGGACCGTGATCAGATCGAGAACATGTCTGGAAACACACACACCGTGATCAGATCGAGAACATGTCTGGAAACACACACACACACCGTGATCAGATCGAGAACATGTCTGGAAACACACACACACTGTGATCAGATCGAGAACATGTCTGGAAACACACACAGACCGTGATCAGATCGAGAACACGTCTGGAAACACACACAGACCGTGATCAGATCGAGAACATGTCTGGAAACACACACAGACCGTGATCAGATCGAGAACATGTCTGGAAATACACACAGACCGTGATCAGATCGAGAACACGTCTGGAAACACACACAGACCGTGATCAGATCGAGAACATGTCTGGAAACACACACAGACCGTGATCAGATCGAGAACATGTCTGGAAATACACACAGACCGTGATCAGATCGAGAACATGTCTGGAAACACACACACCGTGACAGATCGAGAACACGTCTGGAAACACACAGACCCGTGATCAGAGATCGAGAACATGTCGGAAACACACACAAACCGTGATCAGATGGAAATGTCTGGAAATACACACAGACCGTGATCAGATCGAGAACACGTCTGGAAACACACACAGACCGTGATCAGATGGAAATGTTCTGGAAACACACACAGACCGTGATCAGATCGAGAACATGTCTGGAAATACACACAGACCGTGATCAGATCGAGAACACGTCTGGAAACACACAGACCGTGATCAGACGAGAACATGTGGGAAATCACACAGACCGTGATCTCAGATCGAACATGTCTGGAAACACACACAGACCGTCTGGAAACACACACAGACCGTGATCAGATCGAGAACATGTCTGGAAATACACACACAAGACCGTGATCAGATCGAGAACACGTCTGGAACACACACAGACCGTGATCAGATGGAAACACACACAGACCGTGTCGGGAAATACAGATCGTGACAGCTGTGGTCTGGAAACCACACAGACCGTGATCAGATCGAGAACATGTCGGAAACACACACAGACCGTGATCAGATGGAAATGTCTGGAAACACAGACCGTGATCAGACGAGAACATGTCTGAAACACACACAGACCGTGATCAGATCGAGAACATGTCTGAAGAAACACACACAGACCGTGATCAGATCGTGAGAACATGTCTGTGGTCTGGAAACACACACAGACCATCACACCCTGTCAGATCAGAACATGTCGAAACACACACACAACAGACCGTGTGACAGATCGGAAACACACACAGACCGTGATCAGATGGAAATGTCTGGAAACACACAGACCATGTCAGATCCGAGAACATGTCCTGAAACACACACGACCGTGATCAGATGAGAACATGTCTGGAAACACTCACGGACCGTGAGACGAGAACGTGATCATCACACACACATGACGAGACCGATGATCGAGAACAACAACAACACACAACAACCGTGTCAGATGATCGAAACATGTCTGGAAACACACACACAGCCGTGACAGATCGAGAACATGTCTGGAAACACACACGCGACCGTGATCAGATCGAGAACATGTCTGGAACACACACGGACCGTGATCAGATCGAGAACATGTCTGGAAACACACACAGACCGTGATCAGATGGAAATGTCAGGAAACACACACACAGACCGTGATCAGATCGAGAACATGTCTGGAAACACACACACACTGTGAATCAGATCGAGAACATGTCTGGAAACACACACAGACCGTGATCAGATCGAGAACATGTCTGGAAACACACACGACCGTGACAGATCGAGAACATGTCTGGAAACACACACAGACCGTGATCAGATCGAGAACATGTCTGGAAACACACACAGACCGTGATCAGATCGAGAACATGTCTGGAAACACACACACACACAGACCGTGATCAGATCGAGAACATGTCTGGAAACACACACAGACCGTGATCAGATCGTGAACATGCTGTGGTCTGGAAACACACACAGACCGTGATCAGATCGAGAACATGTCTGGAAACACACACACACCGTGACAGATCGAGAACATGTCTGGAAAACACCACACACACACCGTGATCAGATCGAGAACATGTCTGGAAACACACACACAGACCGTGATCAGATCGAGAACATGTCTGGAAACACACACACCGTGATCAGATCGAGAACATGTCTGGAAACACACACACACACAGAACCGTGATCAGATCGAGAACATGTCTGGAAACACACACAGACCGTGATCAGATCGAGAACATGTCTGGAAACACACACAGACCGTGATCAGATCGAGAACATGTCTGGAAACACACACACACACAGACCGACCGTGAAACACACACACACACAGACCGTCAGATCGAGAACATGTCTGGAAACACACACAGACCGTGATCAGATCGAGAACATGTCTGGAAACACACACAGACCGTGATCAGATCGAGAACATGTCTGGAAACACACACAGACCGTGATCAGATCGAGAACATGTCTGGACACACACAGACACCGTGTCTGGAAACACACACACACACACCGTGACAGATCGTGAAACACACACGGACCGTCAGATCGAGAACAAACACACACAGACCGTGTCTGGAAACACACACACACTGACCGTGAACACACACAGACCGTCAGATCGTGAACATGCTGTGGTCTGGAAACACACACACACACACAGACCGTGATCAGATCGAGAACATGTCTGGAAACACACACACACACCACCGTGATCAGATCGAGAACATGTCTGGAAACACACACACACACACAGACCGTGATCAGATCGAGAACATGTCTGGAAACACACACAGACCGTGATCAGATCGAGAACATGTCGAGAACATGGGAAACACACACACACACACACACAGACCGTGATCAGATCGAGAACATGTCTGGAAACACACACACCGTGACAGATCGAGAACATGTGAAACACACACAGACCGTCAGATCGAGAACATGTCTGGAAACACACACACACCGTGATCAGATCGAGAACATGTCTGGAAACACACACAGACCGTGATCAGATCGAGAACATGTCTGGAAACACACACAGACCGTGATCAGATCGAGAACATGTCTGGAAACACACACACACACCGTGATCAGATCGAGAACATGTCTGGAAACACACACAGACCGTGATCAGATCGAGAACATGTCTGGAAACACACACACACCGTGATCAGATCGAGAACATGTCTGGAAACACACACAGACCGTGATCAGATCGAGAACATGTCTGGAAACACACACACACACACAGACCGTGATCAGATCGAGAACATGTCTGGAAACACACACAGACCGTGATCAGATCGAGAACATGTCTGGAAACACACACACACACACAGACCGTGATCAGATCGAGAACATGTCTGGAAACACACACAGACCGTGATCAGATCGAGAACATGTCTGGAAACACACACAGACCGTGATCAGATCGAGAACATGTCTGGATCAGATGTCGAGAGACATGTCTGGAAACACACACAGACCGTGATCAGATCGAGAACATGTCTGGAAACACACACAGACCGTGATCAGATCGAGAACATGTCTGGAAACACACACAGACCGTGATCAGATCGAGAACACGTCTGGAAACACACACAGACCGTGATCAGATCGAGAACATGTCTGGAAACACACACACACCGTGATCAGATCGAGAACATGTCTGGAAACACACACACACCGTGATCAGATCGAGAACACTGGAAACCGACAGACCGTGATCAGATCGAGAACATGTCTGGAAACACACACAGAAGATCAGATCACACACAGACAGATCGAGAACATGTCTGGAAACACACACAGACCGTACTGAACGGAGAGCTGGGATCGGGATCTCTTACTCTATCTGATCGCTTCCAGCATAAGAGGAAATAGTCTATGGTTGTAACTCGGAACAAGAACTGAGCTATGGCTGTCGTTTATATCAGAGAGCAAAAAGCCTAATGCCGAAACACTGCTTTAGATGTGTTTCTCCGGAGTGAATTGCATTCAACACAGTTTGACATTAAACGAATAGTTCACCCAAAAATGAAAGTTTGCATCCCAGATGTACATAAGTATGACTCTTCATTAGATTTGGAGAAATGTGTCACTGCATCAGTGTCTCAGCAATGGATGCTCTGCAGTGAATGGGTGCCGTCAGAATGAGAGTCTGATAAAAACATCACAGCACTCGAGTCCATCAGTTAACATCTGGAGAAGACAAAAGCTGAAACACATCCAGCATTAAGATGTTTTTAACTTCAAACTGTTGCTTCCAGCTAAAATACGAGTTTATAATCCATAATCACGCTTCCTCCAGTGAAAAAGTGTTCTGGTCTGAATCAGGAGAGAAATCTGCACAGATCAAGCAGCGTTTACAAGACAAAACAGCTCTAAACTAATATGTGTCTGGATTTTGATGTGAGAGACGACAGGAGATGCACTTTTTCACTGGAGGAAGTGTTATTATGGACTCAGATTTAAGCTGGAAGCAGCAGTTTAAAGTTAAAAACATCTCAGCATTTGTCTTCTCAAGACATTAACTGATGGACTGGAGGGGTGTGATGTTTTTATCAGACTCTCATTCTGACGGCACCCATTCACTGCAGAGCATCCATTGCTGAGACACTGATGCAGTGCTGATAAAGAAACACTCGTATACATCTCGGATGAACTGAGGATGAGCACATTTCCAGCAAATGTTCATTTTTGGGTGAAATATTCCTTTAATAATGAACAAATCTGAAATCACAAAACCCAGAAAATCTGGTTATCTTTGTTTTGCTTAAAATAAAATAATATGGGGTTTATGGCAAGCACTAAAAGTAAACAGGGTAAAAATTTAATATGAATAAAACTAATGTAAATTATACTGAAAAATGGCCTTCAAAAATATGTTTGTAATTAAAATCTCCAGATCATAAAGTGTCAAAAAATTGAAAGTTTAATATGTATTCTGGATGTTTTCTTTCCACTAGCCTGACTAAAACACTATATTGCAGCAAAATAACTCTAAAGTGCCTGAAAAGCAATGCTTTGCCTTTAGAAAATAATCCGGGTTTGGAACGACGCTGTGGGAACTACTCCTCGTGTAAAACTGTTTAACGTTCACGCTAAAAGCCACATGAGTGGTTAAACATGAGTCAGTATCACTGTCAAACCAGAACATCCAAAAAGGGGAAAGAAATTCAGACAGTCTCTAAGCATCTGATAAACACGACTGGACCCTCCTTTAGTTTACTGTACACTTCTGCTTTCTGCTCTGGTGTTTATCACTCTTGACGGAGCACCAGACAAACAGAAGACAAACCACATTCACATCTGCACACAGCCATAAATGCATTACACGCGACTCTGAGAGAGAAAAGATCGATACGGAGCGCAGATGGATCGGTT
>CM049873.1:34354160-34464160 GCA_027474115.1 Schizopygopsis malacanthus | reverse complement strand
AATATTTTCTGAACGTTAAGTGCTTTCTTTCACTGACCATTTGTTGAAAAAGAACTCAAATGTAGCTTCATTTTCAGTGTTTTAAGCTATGTTTTAAGCTGTAAACTATGTAAGCTATGTTTTAAGCTGTAAAATATGTAAGCTATGTTTTAAGCTATGTTTTAAGCTGTAAGATATGTTTTAAGCTATGTTTTAAGCTATGTTTTAAGCTGTAAACTATGTAAGCTATGTTTTAAGCTATGTTTTAAGCTATGTAAGCTATGTTTTAAGCTATGTTTTAAGCTGTAAGCTATGTTTTAAGCTATGTAAGCTATGTTTTAAGCTATGTTTTAAGCTGTAAACTATGTTTTAAGCTGTAAACTATGTAAGCTATGTTTTAAGCTATGTAAGCTATGTTTTAAGCTATGTAAGATATGTTTTAAGCTATGTTTTAAGCTGTAAGCTATGTTTTAAGCTATGTAAGCTATGTTTTAAGCTGTAAGCTATGTTTTAAGCTGTAAGCTATGTTTTAAGTCATGATTGCTGTATTCTTCTCTCCCAGGGCTGGGGCAGTTTTGGCAGACACCTTTCGGTCTGTTTGAAGGCTGTAACCACCAAAACAAAGAGCCAGTGTACACATGCAACGGCACTCTGAGGATTTCAAGAGCCACATCCAGCCATGATGGACTCTATTACTGTGTCCGTCTGGACGAGAGGAGCCAAACAATCGTGCCTTACAGAGTTAACGTAGTCGATGTTATGAAACGACAGAGGAAGACTAAGGAGGCAGTTTACTCCGACACGGTGTCAGAAAGCCATTTCACAGCGGCTGTGGCTTCGTCAGTAATCGTGAGCTTTTTAGTGGCCTTCACACTCGGTGCATTCAGCAGATCCTACGTGATGAAGTGCCTACAAACGATGCCTCGTAGAAAAGACAATCACATCAATGCACAAGCCACCAGAGCACAAACTGACACAGTGTTCTTCCATACAAACCAAACCACTGGAGAAGACATCGGTTCGGCTGATCGGGAACGCATGGATCATGTGGACGCTGTAGGAAATAGAGAAAACGAGTCAAATGAGCCTCAGAGTTGTGAAGGAGAAGAACAAACCCCAGCGGTCAGCCCACATCCAAAGAAGCTCCGCGTCATTAAAGTCTACAACTATGATGAAGAAGGGAATCCATACAGTCACATCAAAGACTCAAGGGTGGAGGGTGAAGACGAGGTCAGGCCCAAACTGAGGACGAGGTCACTGACCCGACTCCATGCCATCATGAAACAGTCTGAAGATCTCAACATCAACCCGGACAGAGAGTCGACGGACGGCCAGACGAGTCAAGCGTCGCATGAAGCTACAGCAGGAGACACCGAGACTCAGACATCTCTGAAAACACCTGTGACCAATTAGTGATCCTGTGTGGCTCAGTGGTGGAGCATAGCGTCAGCAGCGCAAAAGGTTGTGGGTTCGATTCCCAGGGAACACATATACTAATGAAAATGTATAACCTGAATGCAATTATAAGTCGCTTTGGATAAAGGCGTCTGCTAAATGTAAATGTTTAGACCAGGCTGATGTGTGTTTTCTTTTGAGTCTAAATCTAGCTCCAGCCTTAAGAGTGCATTTAAATTCAGCTTTTCTGTATATAAGCATCAAATTGGGTTAAATGTGTTTCATGTAGACAACGTCATCTGTTCTTTCATAAGTCGTAACTGTGATGCTTATATTTAAAATGTATGCATCAAAAGTTTTAGGTCAGTAAGATTTATTTTGAAAGACATTAATAGTTTGGCAAGGATGCATTAAATTGATCAAAAGTGACAGTGAAGACGATTCTAACGTTACAGATGATTTCTATTTTAAAGACTTTCTGTTTATCTGTGAATCCTGAAAAATTAAATATCATTTTTTCCAGAAAAATATTGAACTGTTTTCAACATCGATAATAATTAGAAATGTTTCTTGAGCAGCAAATCAGCATATTACTATGATCCAAATTCAGATTTAATCAGGAGGAATAAATTCTATTCACATAGAAAACAAATAAATGCAGCCTTGGAGAGAAGAAGAGACTTCTTCCAAACACATTAATAATCGTACCGGTTCCAAACTTTTTTGTGTATGTAAAGTCAATCTTTTTATTCATGCTTCGTTTAGATTTTAATTGCTTTATTGCTTCAACAGCGCCGTATGCCAAGTCACTAAAATCCAGAAGAACAATTCATTTACAACTGCTTTATTTATTTCCTTTTCAAAACACTATAAACAAAGTAAAACTTTGAGAGAAAAAGAAAAGGAATTACAAACAGACCGTTTTCATACAACACTGGCAATAGAACTGCTGCAACAAATTCAATACATATAAGAAAAATATTCCCCCTTCTGCCGTGTGATTCCTCCGTGCCGGTTCCTTCTAAAGTAACACTGTAAGAGTCTCTGGGTAGTGATGTGGGACATGTTGAAGCAGTCCTCGAGAGGTACGCCATCGTCTGGGGCACACCGATTAACGAGAAAAACTCTGATGTGCTCGATGCAGCGTCTGCTCGCGCTATAATGCAACTCTGGCTTTATTCCACTCCACAAACTCGTCCAGCATCACTGGCCCTGAAAGCACAGACAGACCAGCAGCTGTTTAACTCTCGTTAAGCACCGTGAGAGAGAAGATGATGAGAAGAAAGCAGCACACTTACAGGCTCCGTCTTCATCGTAGTTGCTCAGGTCTGTGTTAACCGTACGGCTGAACTCGAGGACGTTGTACCACTGGTCTTTATTCATGACTTTATACTTGGATTGCTGAGGAGAGACGCTTGCGTTAGTCACAGTGCTTCAATGAATGTTGTTAAACAACGAAATGCATAAAAAGAGTTGGCTACTGTTATGAGTTTGACGCTAGGCGTTTCCATTACAGATTTGCACAAAACTTTGGTGAAATGTTATAAATGTCGATAAAAATGTATTTTGAAATTACGGCGTGTCCATTAACCATTGTTTCGCGACTAAATCGTAACCTTTTGCCTCTCCGCGATAAGTCATGGCAATGGATTTTGGCTATATTTATTCAAAGCGTGCATCTTTCCAGAAGCAGCGAGGAGAGAGATAACATGTCTGGAATAAACACAAGCATCGAGAGCGGCCGCAGACATGTGCAGTGTAAATCATCTACGCATTAACGGACGGGAAAGACCCTTATATTCGAGAGCGACCGCGTATGAAGTGTTTCATGGAGCTTATAGAGCATTGAATAATGATTAAGAGACTTTTTACATACGCCATGTGACCTGAGCATAGTTTTCATTGCACTTTTACGAATTACTCCTTTGAATTGCCTGAAAAACCACCTCATGCGAGCGTAAAATCTTTTTTGCGAAATTCACGCATTAACATTAGGCGCATTTTCAATTCGCGCAATTTGAAGGGTAATAGAAACGCGCCTAGTGTGAGGTTTCGCTTGCATTCACGATTAAAAATGTTCTTAGGAATATGTGTACAATAAAAAGTAGGGCTGTCAAAATGAATGCACATTGTTTTTTAGTTTAATGCAGTAAAAATATTTAACACAGCATCTATTTTTCCCCTTGGCTAGCGTTACAGGAGATGAACATGGTATCAAGCATGATAAAATACAAAAGAGAAGTAAATTCAGTTATAATTAATGATCCTGTAATTTGAATGGCTATAATGAAAGGTTAGCATTGAGGAGTACCAGTAGCAGCATTGATTTCAATGATACTGACCTTCATTAATAATAGGCTGCTTAGAAAAAGATGTCTTTTCTACATTCATTTGGAGATTCAATGTGAAATTATGATAATATAAACATATTAATATGCAATTAATCATGATTAATTACAGAGAAATGTGCAATGTGCACTAGTTAAAATCTGAAATGCCATGGGTTTTGTTTCAACTTTAAGGCCATAAAATATTTTAAATGCTATAACAAAAATATTAATTATCATTTTAATAGGTTGTACATTTTCAGGCCATTATACAGTAATCATAATACAGGTTAATGTGATAATTAAACTACAAAAGGCGATGATTTAATGAAATAAATGAGTGCTGCATGCGTGTATTACAGGCTTGCAGGTTTCATGATCAATAAATACACTATTATACTGTGTTCATATTGTAATGTGTGTTAGATGGCTGTAAGAGTGTGTGTTTATCTCCCTCATCTGTTTGAATGAGCAGCCGGAAGTAGTCAAGACACTTCAAAATAAGAGTCTCAGTCTATTTCAGGCTTGTTTAATTAAAAGTACCGTATTATGCAGTATGACGCTTTTCACTGGTTATTAGTTACATTAACATATCTGGCTTTTAATTCAACATTCAATATTATTATTAAATAGATGCAGTTTAAAGCAGAAATATTTAAAAACCTAAATAATAAAATAAATATGTTTATTTGTAAAACCTAATTATTTGACACGTTTCATTGTGCCTCTAAAGGTTATTATGAGAGCAGGATTGGAAATTAGGAGCACGTGTTCTCTCATAGGATGAAAAAAAGAGGCAAAATTAAGCTTTTATGGTGTTTTTTCACCCAATCTGGAGCTTGACAGCAGATTTGACGGTCTGATTTGAAGAAAAAGACGACAAACCTCCAGAAATTGGTGGAAAACTGGGAACAGAGGCCACGTCCTTCCAAGGAGAAGTGCCAACATGGTTTTTGCAGTGTCCATATCAATACTGCGCTGATCTTTATCCTACATAGAAACCAGACGAGTGATGAAAAAACACCCGTAAGCAGACAAAAAACAAGCACTTTTGATCCTAAAATGCAGAAATAAGTGGATTGTGGTCATGCTCTCTCTCACCCTGGCGAAGTCGAAGGCGTATCTGTAAATGTTCTTGAACAGAACCGGGTCATTCAGCTGAGAGCGCATATAATCCAGTTTGCCCTGTAATCTCTCGGTGCAGTCACAACTGGACACACATCACAGAAGTTTAACAACAGCATAATAAAAGTCTTCTGACCGAATGATTTCTCAGATTCGAGATCTTACTGTAGTGACGTCATTCCTTTCAGCCACTCTTCTTTTGTGAAAAAACCCATTTGTGTTGCTTCAAGTTTCCAGGCTAAAACTAACATTACAATCTGAAGGGTCACAAAAACACAGTGTGCATTATTCTCTGTCTTTAGGAAGACCGTTCCTAAAATCTAACTGTAGGATTTTCTATGAAACGTATAGATTGATTTTGCTAACATTTTCTGGCTCCACTCCGATGTCCTCACAGAACTTCTCCATGCTCTCTGGTCCGACAATGTCATCCGAACCTACACACATTTAAAACCACAACAATCATCATATCATATCAGATCAAGAAGGAATATTTCACACAAAAAACAAAATGTGTTCACTCTCAGGTCATCCAAGACGTAGATTCACTGTCCCTGCATCAGTGTCTCAGCAATGGATGCACTGTAGTGAATGGGTGCCGTCAGAATGAGAGTCTGATAAAAACATCACAATAATCCATCAGTTAACATCTGGAGAAGACAACAGCTGAAACAAATCCATCATTAAGAGTTTTTATCTAAAATCTATAATAATGTTTCCTCCACTGAAAAAGTGCATCTGCAGTTGTCTCTCTCACATCAAAATCCAGACAAATATTAGTTTAGAGCGGTTTTGATCTGTGCAGATTTCTCTCCTGATTCAGACCAGAACACTTTTTCACTGGAGGAAGTGTTATTATGGATTATGAACTCATATTTGAGTTAAAACATCTTAATGCTGGATGTGTTTCAGGTTTTGTCTTCTCCAGATGATAACTGATGGACTGTGGATTATTGTGATGTTTTTATCAGACTCTCATTCTGACGGCACCCATTCACTGCAGAGCATCCATTGCTGAGACACTGATGCAGAGACACATTTCTCCAAACCTGATGAAGAAAAACTCATTGGATGTTCTGAGGGCGAACACATTTTCAGCAAATGTTTAATTTTGAGTGAACCATTCCTTTGAAATGTCACATTCCCAAAGTAAAAAAAATCAAATCATATAGACTTTTATTAAAGCGAGTAAGGAAAGTATTGGTTTATGTACCTGCATACTCATAAAACCAGGCGAGACATTTCTTGCTGGAGAACTGGTCATCTGGGTTTACCAGCCGTCCTGGAGTTTGTGTCCTACAGTAACTGGATTTTAAAGAGGTGATGATACAGATGCATGAAAGAGTGAAAGATGCAGAGACAAACTCACAAATATCTGTACCTGCTGATTTTGCACTTTCTGATGCTGGGGTCCTCGGAGCCGGACGACTTTCTTTTCTTCTTCACAGGCATAACTGAGGTTCGAGTGAGTTGGTTTGGTCTTATTAAACGAAGCCGACGGCTGCTTTCCTTCTCATCCAATTCAATATCTCAGGGTCAGTGAAGAGCAGAAAGCAGCTGTACCTGTGGGCACCGAGTCCATTCAAGTGTAGCAGACTCTAAAAACAAGAAGAAAACTAAATGCATACTTGATGCATGACAGAGTTCAATCATAATGCTCAAACTCAAATGTGTGCTTTCAAGACTTACAAGCTTCAAGACAAGGATGTTTCGGATGCCTCTTTATTTCTTAATGCTTCCTGCTTTACAAAAAGGACACACACACATATATATAACATTACATGCATGATATATGTGTCGTTAAACTCCATCAAAACAGCTATTAAATGTATGTCGTCACAATTGTATTTTCCAACGCAAATCGTGATGTTGCTGTGTAAAGCAGAACAGCCGTTTGACAACAAATAAACGACTACAGTAACACCTGAGCGCATAATTCGAGCTAAAAGCGTTGTATTTGTGTTTCTTATTTTGAAAACAAACCTTATTAATATGATGTCATTGACGCAATTCGATTCAGGAACGAACCGAGGCTATGCTAAATCACCTCTTTGATTCACACAAGTGATGTTCAGTTACAGTTTAGCTTTAAAACACACAACTTAAGGACTAGTATCAGATAAAACGATCAAATATTAAATCTGAGGAGCTGTTTAGCACCAACGCGTCGTCTTTGTGGCTCCTGAAATGGCTGAACTGCTTAACGCCGAAAGCCTGGAAGTCATCTAAACGTGTAAAATAAATACTAATACATTTATGAGAAGGCAAAAATGACAAGAACGAAAAAAAACAATTAGTAGTTGGAGTAAAACGAACATAAACACGCGCGTGATATATGAACAGCACCTCACCGGCTCATATCAATATCACACATAAACACTGAATAACACTCTCCATAGCTACCAAACTCAGGGTAATAAAGTGTGCTCTCATCGAACCTGGAATATCTGCTGCTTTTGGATCGTCTTGTTGAGTTCATCTGTCAACAATTTCATCTGCGTTTGAGCTCAAATCTGCGTCTGCTTTGGTTTCACACTGGAGCGACGAACACTTCCGGCTCCACAGCTTACATAATAAAAGTCACGCAGTTTGAATTTTAACATTTTTATTTCGTACTTCGTGGATGTTCTCTTGTGCTGTACGTCACATTGCATGGCAATATTGCTTTTGAGAATTTAGTACTTATTATATTAGCCATACTCAAAGAAGCAAAACAGGCTATTTATTGATCATGATTAGGTCGTGGAAAAAGAAGTCATCTCAATACATATTCACGACAGTATGACAAAGCAAGGTTTGAAAACTGGTACAGTGAGTTTACAATCCTAATTCAAGCTCTTCAAGCTCTTTCAACAGCTGGGCCTCTTTCTGCATCTTCTCAAGCTGTAAAAAAGGAGGAAAATATTATCATATTTATATAATAATACATAACTTTTAACTGTGCTGATGAGCTTTGCTATATTACCTGATTTTTTTGCATGACTTTGCCGACTGCCTGCTGCTCCTTAAGTTCATCAATTGCTTTGAGTTTCTGCCAGATGAATATGAAAATCTCATTAACAAATGCTGGATGCATCACATATGGCATGCATGTATACACACACACACACACACACACACACACACACACACACACACACACACACACACACACACACACACACACACACACTTAACTGGCTTAAATGAGAACTTTACAGGGTTATGTAAATCAAAACATTTTTTTTTTTACATAATTTAAAGGTATGTTGCCATACCAGTAGCTGAGGCTAGTCTCATGGCACAAAACAAAGTAAAAGTATCATAAAGTAGGTCCAAATTACTCTAAACTGGTCTATTCCAAGTCAAGAGTAAATTACTATTTTATTTGTTTACCTTCAAGACATTTTATCATTGTAATAAAAAAATACAAATAATTTGACAGGGAAACATTTTCATTTTTTTAAACTGGTATAAATGGGAACTTTACAGGGTTATTAAAATAATAGTTTTTTTTTGTTTTTATAAAAAGCATTTCTATTTTGACATAATTTACTCAAAATAAAGGTATGATGCCATGTCAGCAGCTGAGGCTAGTCTCACAGCAAGAGCTTCGTAAAAAAGAAAATACATTTAATTTAACTACAATTTAAATGTAATTAAATTAAAAGTAGGTCCATTTTACTTTGTGGTCTATTCCAAGTCTGTTTGTTTCTTTATCTTCAAGAAGTTTTTCTCACTGTTATTAAAAAAAAGTACATTTTGACTTGAGATTTTTTTTTTTTTTTTTTAACTGGTCTAAATGGGAACTTATTTAATCAATTGAAAAAAAAAAAATTTGATACAATTTACTCAAAATAAAGGTATGTTGGCAGCTGAGGCTATTCTCACAGCAAGAGCCATGTAAAATAAAATACAATAAAGATTAAAAGTCATCATAAAGTAGGTCCAGTTTATTCCAAGTCTGAGTAAATGAGTGTTTCTCACTGTACCCATGTATACATGCTGATCTTACGTGATTGTAAACACATCCCAACCATTTCACCTTTTTCAAATTCTTGATCTTTTTGTCAGTTTCAGGGTCTCCACAGCTAGAGGTCACATGACTGGCAGGGGCGGAGTCTTCCACCGGAGGCGGAGCTTCGTCCGGCTTGTTTTCCTGAATCAACACAATGCATCACTTATTCTTCTTTACGGTTGATTGAACAAATGCAAATACCCAGCTCTGGTGTACCTGTTTAGCTGCTTTCTTGGCTTCTCGCTTCTTCTGGTTTTTCAAAGCAGCTTTGGAAATTTGCTTCTCTCCTGCAGCACCAGGCTTCATGTTCTGCGGCGGCTCTTCTTCATGCTTGGATAGACACATTATTGTCACGAGACATTCATAATCTGGAGGAAGAGAGTATCTGGACCCGTATTCACCAAACGTTTTATCAGACCACTAAGAGTTTTCTCCTAAAACCTATTCTCAAACTTTTACTAACGAATAGAGACAAGTCTTCAGGGGGCGTGGCTTACCTCTGTGCTGTGGATGATGTCAGCATGCTTATTAACTCTGCACACTGTGATTGTCTGATAGTCTCTCTCAGAGATTTATTCATAGAAATATTGTAGAGTGGGATATTATTATGTTACCAGATTCAAATAAAGAGTTTAAAATGCAGGCTAAGTGTCACTATTTAAACAAGTATGTGTGTTCAGCTAATTATCAGCCTCTTGCATGTGTGCTTCTCGTAGCGGATATGAATATAAACCTCCTTTTAATTAACAGAGGAGAATAATTATGGCTGATAGTAAGACTGAACATGTTACTTCTTCTCCAGCTGATTAATGAAAACAAGGATATAATCAAATCAAGATCTGGAGCTGGGATGAGCTCCAAACCCCAAAAATACATGTGGGAAAACGTGTGCAAATAAAGGCAGCGTGTTTCTAAAAGGTTTATGTTCCGAGGCTGAATGCCGGCAACAGAAAAACAATAGAAACATCACAGAAAATGTACTGGTTTTACTGGTTATAATGGAAATTGTACTGGTTTTACTGGTTATAATGGAAATTGTACTGGTTTTACTGGTTATAATGGAAATTGTACTGGTTATAATGGGAATTGTACTGGTTTTACTGGTTATAATGGAAATTGTACTGGTTTTACTGGTTATAATGGAAATTGTACTGGTTATAATGGGAATTGTGCTAGTTATAATGGGAATTGTACTGGTTATAATGCTGGTTATAATGGGAATTGTACTGGTTATAATGGGAATTGTACTGGTTTTACTGGTTATAATGGGAATTGTACAGGTTATAATGGGAATTGTACTGGTTTTACTGGTTATAATGGGAATTGTACTGGTTATAATGGGAATTGTACTGGTTATAATGGGAATTGTACTGGTTTTACTGGTTATAATGGGAATTGTACTGGTTATAATGCTGGTTATAATGGGAATTGTACTGGTTTTACTGGTTATAATGGGAATTGTACTGGTTATAATGGGAATTGTACTGGTTATAATGGGAATTGTACTGGTTATAATGGGAATTGTACTGGTTTTACTGGTTATAATGGGAATTGTACTGGTTATAATGCTGGTTATAATGGGAATTGTACTGGTTTTACTGGTTATAATGGGAATTGTACTGGTTATAATGGGAATTGTACTGGTTTTACTGGTTATAATGGGAATTGTACTGGTTTTACTGGTTATAATGGGAATTGTACTGGTTTTACTGGTTATAATGGGAATTGTACTGGTTTTACTGGTTATAATGGGAATTGTACTGGTTATAATGCTGGTTATAATGGGAATTGTACTGGTTTTACTGGTTATAATGGGAATTGTACTGGTTATAATGGGAATTGTACTGGTTTAATGCTGGTTATAATGGGAATTGTACTGGTTATAATGGGAATTGTACTGGTTATAATGGGAATTGTACTGGTTATAATGGGAATTGTACTGGTTTTACTGGTTATAATGGGAATTGTACTGGTTATAATGGGAATTGTACTGGTTATAATGGGAATTGTACTGGTTATAATGGGAATTGTACTGGTTTTGCTGGTTACTGGTTATAATGGGAATTGTACTGGTTTTTACTGGTTATAATGGGAATTGTACTGGTTATAATGGGAATTGTACTGGTTATATGGGAATGGGAATTGTACTGGTTATAATGGGAATTGTACTGGTTATAATGGGAATTGTACTGGTTTTACTGGTTATAATGGGAATTGTACTGGTTATAATGGGAATTGTACTGGTTATAATGGGAATTGTACTGGTTTTACTGGTTATAATGGGAATTATACTGGTTATAATGGGAATTATACTGGTTATAATGGGAATTATACTGGTTATAATGGGAATTGTACTGGTTATAATGGGAATTGTACTGGTTTTACTGGTTATAATGGGAACTGTACTGGTTATAATGGGAATTGTAATGGTTATAATGGGAATTGTACTGGTTTTAATGGGAATTGTACTGTTCTTTACTGATTATAATGGGAATTGTACTTTTTTTTCTGATTATAATGGGAATTGTACTGGTTTTACTGATTATAATGGGAATTGTACTGGTTTTAATGGTAACTGTAATGCTCCCTGTTGGTCTCTAATGGTGGCTTGTTAAAACCACTAACGGAACATGTCCCAAAACACTACAGGATACCATTTTTAATAGTTTTAATGGTTAAAAGTCGATGGTTTCTACTGGTAGGCTATTTGTAGTGAAAACCATTAGAATCAAAATCAACCAAAGAGCAATGATAAGCAAGTGCTATAATAGGTCTCAGTTAGCCTAACACAGCAAACCTGGCAAGTTGATTTTTTATTATATAATAAATAAAACCTAGAATAGAAAAATATAGAGCAAGCTAGTGTTAGAGGCCTTTTTTGGCTTCAAGTTAATTGTATAACATATAAAAAGAAGTAAAGAATAGAGAAGCTAGTGTTAGTTTTGTTTTGTAGTTTTAACGCCAAAACGCTTTGTGAAGTCTTTAGTGCTTTTCATTACTCCTCCTAACATTTCACAGATTTAGGAGCTAGTTTCAACACTAAAACGCTTTGTGAAGGGACTGACATCTGCATTATTTAGAAGATTTTCTCCTAACTCGGTGAGTAAGATGCTTTGTGAATACGGCCCAGGATTGCAGAAACTCACTAGTTTGGACCCGGCGGTCGGGGGCTTGTTGCGGAGAGCGGGCGGACGATATGCCTGCGCCGGTTTGGCTTCAGTGCTGCCGAGTTCACTCGGAGACGCCTGGTATTTCACAGGCTTCTCCGGGAAGGCTCCAGACGGGAAGGGCTGCCACAACACTTCCCACAGCTCTTTATTCGCCGGCGTTTCGTGCTTGTGCAGCACAGTCCCGGTGTAATGCCAGATCTTGAATCCGTTGCTGACCCTGAGCCTGGGGGAGCAGGTCGCCGTGGCTATGTGCTCTCCGTCAGGACACCAGAAGAAGTGTGTGGTGTCTTCCGCCTGGGGTTTAGACACCTGCTTGTATTTCTTCACGTCCCAGACTTCCATCTGCCCTCTCAGGTTCCCGAACCCGGCTAGGACCAGGATGTGGCCCTGGGGGCTGTAGAAAGCTGCGTTTCGGGGGCCCGTGCCGAAGTCAAACACGGACTCACACTTGTGATTAAAGACTGTGGCCTTGGCGGGCATGAAACCATAAACCACACAAAACTCAGAAGAGTTGGGGCTCCAGGACACATCATATATGGGGCCCCTCTTTGCTGTGCAGGATGAAACAATATAGATGCAGTCAATAACAGAATTATTGTATTATTAAAACTAGCGTAATGAATACAATCATTATGTAGAAGCACTTTACATTTAAATATAATTTATATTAACAGATGATATCATATCATAATGGAGCTACAAAAAAGGTTTGATTTCATTCAAAACAGACACAGGTCTTCTGCTCACCAGGGCTGTGTTTATATGGTGAGAAATACAGTAAAATTATGAAATATTATTATAATTTAAAGTAACTGTTTTCTATGTGAATATGTGTTAAACTGTAATTTATTTCTGTGATCAAATCTGTATTTTCAGCATCATTACTGCAGTCTTCAGTGTCACATAATCTTAATAATAATCACATAATCTTTAGAAATCATAATAATATACTGATTTATGATCAAGAAATATTGGAAACAGACATTTTTTTTCAGGATTGATAAATATGTTAAGTATATTAAGTTTAAGTCAAGTTTCTACAATAAATAAATCTATTCAATTAAATAGTTAAATTATTTTTTTTAATATTTTTTTTTTTACAAAAAATGAATTTCCTGTAAAGCTGCTTTGCAATGATTGTATCGTAGAAAGCACTATACAAATAATCTTGCATTTAATAAATAGAAAGTTACAAATAACAGCAAAATAAATAAATAATAATAAAATAAATAAATGCAATAAAGCAAATAAAAAAATACCCAACTAAAATAAAATTACATAAAATAAATAATTAAATTATAATATTTTATTACATATAATAAAATTAAATGTATCTATCTATCTACACACACTTATATATATATATATATATACACACTTTTAGGCCAGTTTTTAAAAGCCAGGAATGATTTATTAATCATGCAGTTATTGAGGAATCGTTATTTAAAGCTGTACTTACGCAGCTGAACGACAGCACTTTCTCCGCCGGTGGTGACGTAATGTAAAGTCTGCTCTCCGTAGTAAGAGGCTCCTGTTTTATCAACCTCAGTGCTGGCGGTCACTAGAACCGCCGTGGCTTTAGGAAAGAGCAGAGCACAATCACACATGTATCAAAGCCTCATGTGAAGCAGACAAACCACTCATTAGCTAAAACACGAACCTTTTTTGTTCCACAGCATGGCCACTCTATCAGCTTTGAAAAAGCTCTTGTTTGCCAGAGCAGACGTTGGACCTCCGAAGTTGGGATACTGATAGAGTCGTACGAAAGACGGTGCGCCTTTGCTTCCAGGAACATAAACGGCAACCTTACGCAACACGTGAGGGATTAATATCCATTTCTGTCAGACAAACAGCACATGAATGCTTGAAAGTGTTCGGATACCTTGCTCGGATGAGATCCAGGAGACAGAGCGAACTCGGACACCTTCTGAAGGTGAAGCTTGTTGGCGATAGTTTCTACACAGCAAAACACATTATAGATCGCAAGCTCAATGGTGTTTAAAGGGTCTGTAATGACATTTACTTCATCTAAAAACATTTTATTTTGACTAATTATTGTATTTTTAATCACACTTGCTACATAAAATTATTTCATCATAATGCAGGATTCGTTAAAGGAACAGTTCATCCTCAGGAGGAGAAATGTAGCAGCAATGGATGCTTTGCAGTGAATGGGTGCCGTCAGAATGAGAGTCTGATAAAAACATCACAGCACTCCAGTCCATCAGTTATCATCTGGAGAAGACAAAACCTGAAACAAATCCATCATAAAAATGTTTTTAAATAAAATAATACATAATCACGCTTACTCCAGTGAAAAGTGTTCTGGTCTGAATCAGGAGAGAAATCTGCACAGATCAAGCAGCATTTACAAACCAAAACAGCTCTAAACTAATATGTGTCTGGATTTTGATGTGAGAGACAACAGGAGATGCACTGGAGGAAGTGTTATTATGAATTATGGATTCAGTTTTGAGTTAAAACTGTCTTAATGCTGGATTTGTTTCAGCTTTTGTCTTCTCCAGATGTTAACTGATGGACTGGAGTGATGTTTTTATCAGACTCTCATTCTGACGGCACCCATTCACTGCAGAGCATCCATTGCTGAGACACTGATGCAGAGCCACATTTCTCCAAATCTGATGAAGAAACAAACTCATGACTTAAGTGTGAGTAAATCTACAAGAAATAGTGAGCACAGATACTTTTATATACATTTTAAACCATTAAAAAATTCCTCTGTAATTGATTGACTTGTTTCCACCCAGTTTAAAGCGGTCACATGATGCTTTTTTAAAGATCATAATTTTGTGTATTTGGTTTAACAGAATATGATATCCTGCTTTAATGATCAAAAAACACAATTTTTCAAATACTGTACATTATTGTTATTCCTCTATGCCCCGCCTCTCTCAAACACTCCGCTACAAGCACAGTCTGCTCTGATTGGCCAGCTGACACAGTGCATTGTGATTGGCCGAACACCACAAGCCGCATCGGAAATGTAACGCCCCTTTCCATAATCGCGAGCTTCAGCTTTCAAAGCTAAAATAAAGACAGTTAATCATGTATTTATTTTTATCATCAGTTCAAGCCCGAGAGGAACAGAGTCACGTGACAGACACAGTGATGATGCTCGTATGTGTTTGAACACAAGCCGTGATTAAGACGATTTCTGACGCGCTGTACACTGTGACCGTCTCTGTCTCTCTCTCTCTCTCACACACACACACACACACACACACAAGCCGCGAGTGATTAAGATAACTGATGTGCTGAGATGTGACTCTGTCTCTCTCTCTCTCTCTCTCTCACACACACACACACACACACACAAGCCGCGAGTGATTAAGATAACTGATGTGCTGAGATGTGACTCTGTCTCTCTCTCTCTCTCTCTCACACACACACACACACACACACACAAGCCGCGAGCGATTAAGATAACTGATGTGCTGAGATGTGACCCTGTCTCTCTCTCTCTCTCTCACACACACACACACACACACACACACACACAAGCCGCAAGCGATTAAGATAGCTGATGTGCTGAGATGTGACCCTGTCTCTCTCTCTCTCTCTCTCTCACACACACACACACGCACACAAGCCGCGAGTGATTAAGATAGCTGATGTGCTGAGATGTGACCCTGTCTCTCTCTCTCTCTCACACACACACACACACACACACACACAAGCCGCGAGCGATTAAGATAACTGATGTACTGAGATGTGACTCTGTCTCTCTCTCTCTCTCACACACACACGCACACAAGCCGCGAGTGATTAAGATAGCTGATGTGCTGAGATGTGACCCTGTCTCTCTCTCTCTCTCTCTCACACACACACGCACACAAGCCGCGAGTGATTAAGATAGCTGATGTGCTGAGATGTGACCCTGTCTCTCTCTCTCTCTCACACACACACACACAAGCCGCGAGCGATTAAGATAACTGATGTGCTGAGATGTGACCCTGTCTCTCTCACACACACACACACACAAGCCGCGAGCGATTAAGATAGCTGATGTACTGAGATGTGACTCTGTCTCTCTCTCTCTCTCTCTCACACACACACACAAGCCGCGAGCGATTAAGATAACTGATGTGCTGAGATGTGACCCTGTCTCTCTCTCTCTCTCTCTCACACACACACACACACACACACACACAAGCCGCGAGTGATTAAGATAGCTGATGTACTGAGATGTGACTCTGTCTCTCTCTCTCTCTCACACACACACACACACACACACAAGCCGCGAGCGATTAAGCTAACTGATGTGCTGAGATGTGACCCTGTCTCTCTCTCTCTCTCTCTCTCACACACACACACACACACACACACACAAGCCGCGAGCAATTAAGATAGCTGATGTACTGAGATGTGACTCTGTCTCTCTCTCTCTCTGTCACACACACACACACACACACAAGCCGCGAGCGATTAAGATAACTGATGTGCTGAGATGTGACCCTGTCTCTCTCTCTCTCTCTCTCTCTCTCTCACACACACACACACACACACAAGCCGCGAGCGATTAAGATAGCTGATGTACTGAGATGTGAATGTCTCTCTCTCTCTCTGTCACACACACGCACAACAGTCAATAGCAAATACTTAAACTAATAACAAAACATGAAGTCGCTAATTCAGAAGCAGCAGATTGTCAGAGCAAAGTCAGAATTACGTCCTCTCCTAGGTTCACGAAACGCTCGTCCATAAAATGCGTTGCTGTTCACAGCTTCTCCCTGACACGGCTGCTTCAACACTAATGTGGTTACTGAAACCATGCCTTATGCTAATTTTCCACATTGTGACGTAGACATGTGGGGTGTGTTTAAACGACTGCTTTAGGGGGGGCGTGGACGTGTCTTAACTTTGATAAAGAATAACTCTTTGGTTTTGAGAGCTTGTAACTCTCCAAAGAGAAAGAAAAACTTGAAATCGCATCATATGACCCCTTTAAATATAACATACACAATGAATGAAGTAAACAGAAGAACACCGTGTTACCAAAGTTGTTGTTCTCAAAGAAGTGAAGTTCATTATTGACATTTCTAACGGCAATACTTTCATCATCTGCCCAGCTCGGACACCTGCGAGAATACAGGTATATCATGAATAAACTGACAGTAATAAAACTCATTCTGCATTTCATTAACATTAATAGCGACTCACCATCCCACAAGCTTCTTCTGATAAAACGCTTTAATGCAGGCACCTGTTTGCAAGTCCCACAGCTGCAGGTTTGCGTCTCCCTGAGGGTTATCCTGCGTTTCTGACAAACAAGTGCATTCGTAATGAGTTCTGAGGGTTGCTTGTTTAAACATTTTCTCTGTTCTTATAGTTATTATAAAGCTTGAATGTCATCAAAAAATATGAACAGGTTTGACTACATGAGTTCAAATCTTAATGTTTAAGCATATAATGATATTCTAATCCAGGGTTCTCAATTGTCCTCGCGCCCCCCCGCTGCTTTTAATTTTCGCTTCAGATGTTTGTTCAGCAACCCTGCGAGAATCTCAGAACAGATTCCAGTTTGACGAACGTATATATTCTTCAAAGTTTGAAGTGTGCGAGACGTATTAAAATTGTATATATTTACAATATATGATGTCATCTGTGTAAGACGTTGCGCAGCGCAAATCCATGAATGAATGTTACAAATAAAGAATCCCTGTGTAAAGACCCTGAAATGATGAGGGAGCAATGGACCCTGTGTAGGGAGCAGGACCCTGTGTAGGGAGCAGGACCCTGTGGAAGAACTTGAGGGAGCTGGACACTGTGTAGGGAGCTGCCCTGTGTAGAAAGCCCTGTGTAGGGAGCTGAACTGTGTAGGGAGCATCTGTGTAGGGAGCTGGACACTGAGGGAGCAGTGGACTTGAGGGAGCAATGGACCCTGTGTAAAAACTGTGTAGGGAGCATCCCTGTGTAGGGAGCAATGGACCCTGTGTAAAATGGACCCTGTGTAGGGAGCAATGGACCCTGTGTAAGCAATGATGTGTAGGGAGCTGAACTGTGTAGGGAGCAATACCCTGTGTAGGGAGCTATGTGTAGGGAGCAATGGACCCTGTGTAAAAGGACACTGTGTAGGGAGCAATGGACCCTGGTAGGGAGCAATGGACCCCTTGTAGGGAGCTGGACCCTTAGAATACCCTGAGGGAGCAATGCGGGGGATCGTCAATCGGAACACAGTCCAACCTTCTAACGTTTATCTGCTGTGTTAACAAAGAGAGACATAAAATTAAGCGGGGGGGCAAGCAATTGAGAACCTCTGCTCTAGGGAATTGTGTGCTTTTAATTGTATAGCCAGTAAGGACAGGACCCTTTTCTATTCAATGCCTCTGTGTATAAGACAAGAATAAAGAGAAATGATGATTCATTGTGGAAGAACTATGCTGCAGAAACCCAGCTGAACACCTCTGCTGTGACCTTGACAAAAACTTACCAAACACTAATGATTGAACATACACTATATGGACAAAAGTATTGGCACCCCTCATGAAAAGGGTTCTGTCCAACCTGCTATAAAATTAAAAGCAAACCTGTTCATTAGAAACATTAAGATTTGTACTAAATTAGTCAAACCTGTCATTAGTAGGGTGTCCAATAATTTAGTGAATATTAATGATCTATCATATATGACTCTTACTGGTATATTGCTGCCAGGTGGCCAGAACTCTATTCAGCGGTGAGAACTCCAGCGCAGAGGTTTTGGGCAAATCAAAGGACTTCACCAGATCTCCAGTGGAAACGTTGATCACACTGACCCTGTCAGACACACACAGACAGAGATGAACTCAAACAAACGTCCGTTCTGATCGGCTTCATCGCTCTGTGTCCAGATAGAGCTGCACACTGATGGTGGATGAGATCCCAAACTCTCACAATGTGAAGTGCTGAGTGTCTAGAACAATGACACGGATTACTAACTATACGATGCTGGATACGTACTGTGAGCCATTGCACCAACCAAACAAGGACCCGTCGCTGCTGAACGCTATGTATTTGCCTTGCTGGTCATCTCTGAAACAAATTAAACAGATGTTGTAACAAAAAATTACATGGTTTTAGGGTAAATACTTAGCAAATGCAATAACAACTCACTTCTGAAAGGTAGGGCTTTCCTGACAGCTCGGGGGTCCATGCAGCAGAAACGTGCCATCTGATCCTCTGACTGATTGAAACGAGTATGTTAATGAGTATGTTAATGAGTATGGTAAAGACAGACTGAATGCTGGCTTGTCTCCTATAGATGTAATACTCAAGCCGTGTGAACAAGGAGATCTGAAGGTTGTACTGTAATTGTCAGCTATGGGAAATAATAAGTCGACTAAGGATTTGCTTGGTTTGATGGACAGAGCTTGAAAACTATATTACAGCATCTAGGGATTTAACAAATAAACAACAACTTTAAAAACGTTCACACATGCTCGATTTAAGTCATTTATCGGCAGATCATTAGCTAAATATTACTGAGAATGTTTTATATTTCACATTTTCACATGTGTGCATATGATGGCACGCTTTAGGATCAATACTCTGATTTCTTGAAATTACGATATAATAATTTGCGCATGTGACAGGCTTATGAATGAGTGCATGCGGGAATATGACTGCAGAACTTTAGAATAAATTACGTGTGAGTTATTTCATAACGCGCGCTCCGTTACCACGTTGATTGTTTATATTTACGCCACTGGAAATACTTGGTGAAATGAGCGTGAAATACACATTTTAGAGCTTCAACTCACCTGCTAAATGAGGCGTGGGGGGCGCCATTTTGAAACGGAAGTACGACAACGTGCCACGTCACAGCCATGGGTCACAGTGCGTAGAATGGCAAATGCTTTCGATTTTGATTTTCTGAAAAGGATTTCTCGAAAATATTGATGTTTGTTTCTCAATAACAAATCGTATTACGGATTTATAGACCATATTTGATTTGGTGCGTGATATTCATTGTCGTTCCCATGTCTATTCACTGCGTTTTGGGGGAAAATACTTTACATTTTTAACTTGTTTTAGTCATTTAGCAGACGCTTTTATCCAAAGCAACTTACAAATATGAAAAAGTAACGAACTATAATTTAAAACTATATATACACGCTTTATTTAAGAAAATAAAGACATTAAATAAAAATGACAAACGCATACAGCAACATTTCAAAACAAAACATTTAAATGAAAACAAAAAATAAAGCTAAAAACAATTCAAAATATTACAATGTATGAGTATAATAATGACTAATAAAATAATAATTAATAGCATAATAAAAACGAATAATTTCGTTTCGGTCAACGTCAAAAAATGACGCACGATCAATTTTGCTGACGTTTTTCTCAACAATCAAAGAAATATTTCTATGATTGACTAACGCTTCGGCGAAAAAGAATGACGTATTTCCTTAAAAAAAGAGAATGTGTGAGAGTTCAGATGAATATTAAATAATTAATAAATGTTTTTACACAATCATCCTTCAGAGGGCGATCGGCGGCCATACAGTCAACGCTGAATTGAGCCTAATTCAAATCTAAAATCAGTTTTCATTATATTTTAATAAAAAAATATATATATTATTTTAAAAGCTTGCTACCTAACACGCACAAATAAATATTTGCCGCTGAAACCATTACAGAATTACTAACAAAATATATTTTCCAGTAATCGAAAACGTCACTGATTAGTTCAGCGCAGATTAAAGTAACACTTACCACGTGACAGCAACTCTGCGTTTAAAGCGTTCTGGACAATAATTTATTAATAAATACTAACACTAATTAACTTTAATAGCCATTGACAAGAAAAAAACACATTAAAATAATTAAAAACAATTAAAATAAATATAATGTCGATCCATCAACTGCTTAATCCCCGCCCATCACATACACGACTCTTGACGCAAGTCTTCGTTCTACGTTTTTATTTCGTTTCAAAGCGTCCACGTCTCGATGGGTGGAGTGAGTTTCTCTTATGCACACGTAGACTAAACCAGTCCGAGATCACACGTCAACTGATCACAGATCTCCTGGACCTCTCTCGCTTCGATCTTTCTTCTCTTTCTGTAATAAAACAGCAGTAAAAGATGGTGGCCAAACAGAGGATTCGCATGGCGAACGAGAAACACAGCAAGAACATCACTCAGAGAGGCAATGTGTCCAAATCTACGGTAACCACTGTTCTGACTCTTACTATAGCCATTCGTTTGATATATATGTGATCAATAATAGGATTTACGGTTTTGTTTGTATTATACTCAACGCTTACTTCGTGTACTCGTGTAAAATTGTGCTGGACAGCTGTTTAATGTTCATTTGATCACATTGTCTTTCTTTAGAAGTAATTTAGGCCTGTGTTAATCAAGAAATGTTGATGTTTCTTCACTAGAGAGGTGCTCAAGAAGAGAAGGCAGCGGTGGGACCGTGGCTCCTTGCCTTGTTCGTCTTTGTAGTATGTGGGTCAGGTGAGTTTACAACCCAAAAAACATGTTATCTAATGCATTTAAACTAATTACTGATGCTGTTTCATTAAAATACATCCAACGCAAAGAATTGGCATCGCAAGGGTCAACTTTATTTAATAACTCCATGTTTAAATGGACTAAAGTACATTTCTAATGCATGCTGCTTTCAAACCCAATCCATGGCAATTTAACTGTTGAGTATTCATAAGTCATGCTTTAGCTAGTGTTGTATTATTGGATAAATCATACAGGGGAATGTCTGGACTGTGAGCGTTCACCTAATGTATTTAAATAGTTAAAAAAGATTGTTCCCATGCATTAGCACCTTAATCATTAATAACATGCTGTAACCATTGTGCACTTTATTAGAAGACCACACAAAATCTCTTTTACCTTCATGATTGATCAACATGCAATTAGCATTCAATGCTTGATATGAAGATCAGATATTAGTTCTAATGTTATTTTCTGTCCTCTCGCTTCAGCGATATTTCAGATCATTCAGAGCATCAGGATGGGAATGTGAGCGATCATCAGCATTGTACATCAGTTTGTTATCTTCTCCCGGCTTTCCTGAAGATCACTTGATCATTCCTCTCTTCTTATTTAATCTTCGTATTTCACCACAACACATCAGTCTCTTGTGCCTTACTCAAAAGCTGGAGGAACACTATCTCCTGAAACATTCAATGTGGGACTTCACTCAATCCAAGGCAATAAACTCAAACGACCGTTTGAACTTTTTCTGTGGAAAAAAAGCACGTTTGTTTAAATGAAATGTTGCATTGCATTTTCTGTGTTGTAGGTTTTGGACCAGTTCATGTTAATTGTTAACATTATTTGGTACTATGCACCTTTATTGGATTGTTCTCTACATTTAGAGCTGAGTTTGTGTTTGTTTAAGGAAATGAAGGTCAACGTGTTCAGCTGTATGTGTAGAGAACATGACAAATAATAAAAAAGACTTTTAAAATGTCTCTTGTTTTGTCTTTAAAATGCTTAGTATAAAATAAAACCAACTATTGGTCTGCAGATTTATTAAAAATAAACACACATACCAGCTCTTATCATAAAACAAATGTAAATCTCGGAGGGCTTTTAGCATCGTGGGGTAACTGGTTTATGATTTTTTTATTTATTTAGTAGTTTATGTAGTTTTATAGATAACCAGGAGGAGGCAGTTTGTGTTTTTATATATTTGAATCACATCATGGGTCAATATATTTTCAACTGAAAGCAATTATTTTATATATATATATATATCACACACTCCTTTCTGCAAGAGTTTATCGATTATAGAAATGCAATTTTTTTATTTATTTAATATGAATAATTTATACTAACTTTTGAATCATACATTTCACATTTGAACCATATAAACACTAAGTTATTATATCTCAGATCAAGGTGACATTTATTTACCATGCAATTTTCCTACTTAACAAGAAATTATGAACACTTAGATATTAAAAATTTATACATTAAAATACATTACAATTTATACAAATTTGTAAAAATACATAAAATAACAATCTCTATATAAGATACATATAAATACAATTATAACTACGATTTAAAACAATAGTAATATTAAGTAAATGAAACATGAAACGAGGACAGTAAATTATTAAACAGTAATAAAAAACCTCAAATTGTGTTCTTTTAGTAGACTTAAAATTAGAAAAAATTATAAATATCAATTTATTTATAATATTGACATTAATTTGTCTTTATAATCTATATGATTTACTGTTTAGTAAAAATTGTAATATTAAACGAAAACATTAATAAGCAAAGGATAGAAAATTAAACTCAACAGAATTAAAAATCGTCTGAAAAATCACATTAAAATATATAGAAAAAATTATAATTAAATAATTTGTTTATTCATTACACTTTTTGTATTATAACTGTTTACATAAAAATAGTAATATTGAAAGAAACATTAATGCTTAAGGAAATTATATTTTTATCAAAATGCTAGAAAAAATAAAAACAAAAGAGCAAAAATATAAGTGTTATGACTTCTTGTAACGCAGTTAACTCGTGGTTTGAAAAGAAAACAAATAGAATATAGAAAGAAGAAACAATCAAGCCCTAAATATGCTTGATAGAGGGTCATGTGTGTGTTTTATTTAAAAAGTAATAAAATAAAGTTATAATAGAGAGTGGTAGAGCGCAAATAAAGAAAGTGTGTTTTTAGCCGTTTCTTGAAGATGGTAAGGATTCTCAAAAGTAACGTAACACATTTGTGTCTCTTTGGGACTTTCCTCTTGCAGAACACACGCTAAAAAGTAAGTAATGAATTTAGGTAAACTAAGCCAGAGGTAACGTGTGCCGTGTGAATTAGTTACTTTTTATAAATTCATCCCACTCACAAAAAACAGGGAGTAACATCAAAATGAATTAAAACAAAATACAAACTCAGAATACACAAACCTTATTAAACAACACAAATATATCTAATCTCATTTTATTAACGAGTGTTTGCTGCTGATGAGCACAATCATATTAATAAGCAAAAATTACTTTAGACCAATTGTGTTTTATTTCTGAAGAGTGTTGAACTCCCTGTGTTCTTCTGTTCACGTGATTTACTCCTCCAGTTAAACGAGTTTTATATTTGATAAATATAACTTCTTGTATTAAAAACAAACAATCAAGGCTCATATTTAAAAAGTAAAGTCTCAAAAGCAATTATTCCATAAAAAGTAACTAAGAACATAATTCGACTTTTTATGCTATTATTAGAGATGAGCAGGTACCTCCACCTCCTCCAGTAGGGAGATGTGGGTAAAGTCTGTGTCAGGTGTAGCTCTGGTTTGATCCAGGTTAAGATTAACTCATAAACGTTCAGGTCATGGTTGTGTTAATGGGGATATCTGTCAAATGTTTTCATCTACAGAATCATAAAAAAAATCTAATTGTTTCAGGGATCTGTCACGTTATTTATACTAGTTAGACAAAAAGATTTGAGAAGTGAGCCGTTTCAATCCACGCACGCGCTGATGTTATTGACCTCGCCGGTGCTCCGTCGATCGGTGCGTCTCTCTGCCCTCCGCGCGCTGCGCATGCGCACTGCCACTGTGTCCACGCTCGTGCGGGGCCCGTGACGATCCAGCGGGAGTGTTGTTAGTTGTGTAATGGCGGCTTCGGTGTTGCTCTCCGCGGAAAGCGCCGTGCCCTCTTTTACCGTCGGTCACCTCGCTGGAGCTGCGGCGACTGGAGCTGCTCATCACGGATCATCCAGTGCTCCCGGAGCCGCGTCCTGGAGCCGCTCGCTAGACCGGGCGCTGGACGAGGCGGCGGCTACCGGAGCGCTCACCCTCAGCGGCAGGAAGCTGAAGGAGTTCCCGCGGAGCGCCGCCGGACACGACCTAACCGACACCACACGCGCCGGTAACGAGCTAACTTTTACATTCCGTTCCCCTTTTAACCGTTTTAAGCGTTAATCCGTCCAGAAGCTAAGCCAAAGTCGCGGTGGTCGAGTTTTAACGCTAACGTTAGTTGTTTATTCTGTGTTTGACTGGTGTAAACACACGGGTGTGTGCTGTGCTGGAAGCCCATCTGAACTCATGATCGGTCATTTGTGTCCAAGAAATCTCAACGTTTCATCTTCAGAAATGGTCTAAAGTTAAGAGAAACTCATACACTTTCAGATCATGGTTGTGTTAATAGGGATATCTGGCAAATATCGTGTCAAATATGAAGTGGATCACAAACTTTCATCAAAGTTGTCCTAAAACCAAAACCACAACACTTCAAACGTTGACTACTTTAGGTTATTTGAGACCCAAACATTGGGTTTGTTTGACAGGTTAAGAGGTTTATTATGTTGGTGATCCTCAGATTAATGTGTTTGATTATTAAACTCAGGTTTGATTATGTCATCTTGTTGACTTTATAAGGTGTGATTACAAGGTTTGGTCATTATTTTGAGGAATGCTATCATATTAAAAGGTTTCATATTTTTACATGGGCATAGGTTTGAACTATCAAGATTCAATATTTTGATTTGTCACAATTATATAGTGAGTATATAACCAGCAGTGAAATGTAAGTCAGGACCGCTCCATGGACAGTGCAATTATTATGGAATACAAATAAAATAAAATATACATAAATATAGGTATGGAAAAAATAAAATATTTAACAAAATGTGCAGGACAGTATACTGTAGACGTAATAAATATTAAGATAAGCAGGAATGTGCAAACAGTTTGTACAGAGTATATAGATAGCAGCAATAGAAATGGTAGAGAATATTGAATATCTTACTGATTATTAAGTGATTATTAAATAGAGACATGTTGATGTTATGAAACTGAGTTTAGGTGCCTTGGTAGGTTGATCCAGTCAAGGCTTTTTATAATTTTGACATGCTGATGATCACATGAATCAAGGGTTTTACAGAGCGTTTAAATGTTTTAGATACTATGGACCCCCACATATCTTCATCCACGGGACCCCATCCTAGAACTTAAAAGGCCTCTATATGTTTGCATGTATAAAGTAAGACCCAATTTATACTGTGAATAGTTACATTCACATTTAATCATTTAGCAGATGATGACAATAGAAGCAATCAAAACCAACAAAAGAGCAAAAATATGACATCTAATATTTTTCTCTTTAAACTCGTCTCCAAACCTCCGTTTAAAAATCTGACGTTTATTATGAGACCCTGTTTGATTGTGAGGTTAATATGTGCTGTATTTTATTACTATAGCAGATTAACTTCATGTATTATACCAATCTATCGCCTTTTAAAGCACATGTATTTGCATAGTGACTGAGAAGGGCAATATTAGCACTATTACTGACTGTTCATAAAAGTCGTTAAATTCCTGCCTCTTCCGCACATATTAAAACATGCCCTACTGTAATGTAGCTTGCTTATCTGACACATACAGGTGCAGGACTCACGGTTTAGGAGTTTCTAGACATGTTCGGACCTGTGAGTTTCATTTCATCGCAATCAGAAAAGCATGTGACCTGCATGAGAGCGAATGCATAAGACCCATATGCTAATAAAATATTTAAATCTCTTTAAATGAGTTGTGTGTACAGTAAAACCAGTCCAGGATATATAAACATCTGTCTGAAGGTTTTAGCGGACTGCTGTATGTTTTAAGTGTTTATATGACTGGTAATTAAATGACTAATTGATCAGCATGCAGATAGACCGGTTCATTATTACTCTTCTTAACAGTTATGACAATACCACAATGTACAGTTGCTTTGTGGTTTTCAGTTTTAAATTGCTGGGTAAATTAATGTATATAATGCTTACCCCCGATTTCACAGACAAGGCTTAAGCCTAGTCCTAGACTAAAATGTAAATCTGAGCTGTTTCAACTAAAATAAACTTGCTCTGATTGATCTTTAAACATGTCAGCGCCTTTGTTTTGTCTTTAGATGCACACCAGTAATGCTGTTTTTCTAAAGCATGTTTATAAAATTACTTAAATGTCCTAATTGAACTATGACCTAAAAAAGGTTTATTTTTCACACACACAATTATACCGAGTATAACCAGCAGTGAAATGTGTTCTCTGCATTTAACCCATCCAAGTGCGCACACATACACACACACACACACACACACACACCTGGAGCAGTGGACACACACACACACCTGGAGCAGTGGACACACACACACACACACACACACACACACACACACACACACACCTGGAGCAGTGAACACACACACACACACACACACCTGGAGCAGTGGGCAGCCGGCACTGCGGCGCCCGGGGAGCAGTTGGGGGTTCGGTGCCTTGCTCAAAGGTCTCACCTCAGTCGTGGACAATTCCTGCCGGAGCCGAGATTCGAACCCACGACCTCGGGTTACAAGTCTGACGCTCGATCCATTAGAGCCACGACTGCCCCTAAGCCTAGTCGTGACCTACCTAATCCTGGCTTAGGCTAAGCCCTGTCTATGAAACCAGGCTTTAATGTCTCTTTAATTACTATTGCAAAGGGAAGATAGATGCAGAAAACAGTTTTTATTGTGGACATCAGCTATGTATCACAAGGAGGTAATAATTGCATTGTGTAGATGCAAAATTTAGATGCATAACTCACAGCATCTTTAAGCTTTATGTCTTAGGGAATAAAGTTTCTTAATGCAAAGTTGTTAGTTAATACAAGTTTCACTATATTACTGCTTATATTTAAAAAAGCCTAGTAAGTGTTAGCTGCCCAGTATTGTGTTGCACGGTCTGAAAATAGCAAATGTTCATTGTAGCTCAGGACTACAGCTCTGATCCTGAGCACACTTTGGTGTCTTGTGTCTGTGTCAATATTGATCGTCTGTGCAGTGCATGCTGGGATGCACACTAAATTCTCTGATTTCGTTCTCATCCAAAGCCGGTTCACAAAAATGCAGAATGAACGGAAACAAAAAAATAACTGAAAGCTTTCAATGCTGTAACCCCAAAAATGTGTGTTTGTTATGGTGTGCTAATGACAGATTGTGAGTGCCATAGCTTTGTTTCTGCCAGATAGATAGTTTATGGGTCTTTTTTTAGTGAGGTCATTTAAGGGTGATATCATCACCGTTTATCATCAGCTCTTGATTCTGACTATTAGAGGTTTATCAATATTTTTTCGGTAAAGGCTATTAATAAACTTAGGAGAAAAAGAGACAGCTGTGAATGCCAGAGATTGAATTAACAATGTTTTTGACATTACAGGGACCTCAGATGATGCCATGCCTCAAACTAATTTAGCTATAAGTTTAATCACAATATAATTATTGCAGTCAATAGTGTTCAACGTCTATTTGAATGCATGTCTTTAACTGACTACATGATTTTACTGTACATTTCTGCCATATGGACATCAACTTGACATAGTCACCACCGATAAGATATATCTAAATATAATGTAGAAAGTATAGAAAGGTTTTTCTGTAACGCTGCTTTGCAACGATTTGTATCGTGAAGAGCCCTATACTAATAAACTTGATATTTAGTGATATATATAATTAAATGTAGTATATATAGGCTAAACCTATTCTAACTTCTTAAATCTAAATTATACAATACTGATAACCGGAATACAACTATGTCGATTGTTTTACTATAAATTATAATGTATTTAATACTGTATATTTTTGCAATGCAGTACAGTAAAATTTAACAAATTACCCTGTTAAGACTAATCCAATTTTTCTTTTTATATAGTAAGCTAGCCTGCTTTAAGACTGCTCTGTGCCAGTGTAAAAACACATTGTCATATAAAAGCCAGACTGTGTAGAGTTTAAATTTGACATAAGATTACTTGTAGTGTATCTCTAAAACAACAACAAAACATGTAATTTAAGGTGTCTTTACACAGCAGAGTTAAGACTGCTCTGTGCCTGCTTAAAATTCAGTGTAAAGATGCAATGCTGCATAAAAGCCAGACTAAATTATGCCTGTTCTGACCCAGCTCAGCCCCAGTATCAACGTATACAGTTGTCATAGCTGTGTAAATGTATTTATGCAAGTAGAAAAAGACACTTAAATGCCACTTCTGTGCCGTCTTTACACTGTACATGATGCATTACATAGTTACATGGTAAATAACCAATAACAGGTTTTTCAGGAAGTGTTTTAACTTATTTGATTTCCCGTTAAAAGTCCCAGTATTTCTTACCGTGTGTGAAAGCGAAGTCATTTTAATGAGTCACAGGTCTGAATGCTCCACCTGTGATGTAATCTGGATATGCGTCATTGAAATGATCTGGTGAATGTTTGTATTGAATAATTCATAGTCAAGCAGCTATTGATGAGTGTTTATACGTCTCTGCTGACTCGACGTGATATTTGACCTCATATTTCCTCGTCTGATTGCTTTGGCTGCGGTGACCTGTGAACCGTGCCAAATGTACGGGTCTCCCGCTGAGGAGCGCTGTCTTCCCTCAGAACAGGTGTCCTTCCTCGGAAAGAGATTACTTCTGGACCAGCGGTCCGCTGTCAATTCAACAACACCAGCGCTATTGTCCCCGCTGACTGTTTAATTAACTCTCATATTTAGACGTGTGCTGTGTTTAGTGGCAGCTGTTGTTGTCTTGTCAGTTAGTTGATAATGTTTTGATGATGATGATGATGAAGATGATGGAAGTAAATATTTGATCTTGGCAGGTCGATGGAGGTTTGGTTGTGAAGTTTAGATTCACAGTTCTATTGATAATAGAGTTATTTGACTATTCTGGTTAATTAGCACTTTTAGCAAATACTCTGTATTTTATTAATTATTTTATTGTGATGGTTTCAACTGCTAAAGGACTCGTGTGGAACTCATGTGTATATTTTAGTTCGTTTTTTAGTTATTTAATTATATATTTGTTAGTTGGTTAGTTACAGTATTTGTTGGTTATTAATTTATTGGATATAGATTTAGTTATTTGTTGGTTATTTAATTATAGGACATTCATTTATTAAAAATCTTTCTTTCCTTCTTTCTTTTTTTCTTTTTCTTTCTTTCATTCCTTTTCTTTCCTTCGTTCTTTCTTTCTTTCTTTCTTTCTTTCTTTCTTTCTTTCTTTCTTTCTGTCTTTCTTTCTTTCTTTCTTTCTTTCTTTCTTTCTTTCTTGCTTTCTTGCTTTCTTGCTTTCTTGCTTTCTTGCTTTCTTTCTTTCTGTCTTTCTTTCTTTCTGTCTTTCTTTCTTTCTTTCTTTCTTTCTTTCTTGCTTTCTTTTCTTTCTGTCTTTCTTTCTGTCTTTCTTTCTGTCTTTCTTGCTTTCTTTCTGTCTTTCTTTCTTTCTTTCTTTCTTTCTTTCTTGCTTTCTTTTCTTTCTTTCTTGCTTTCTTTTCTTTCTTTCTTTCTTTCTTTCTTTCTTTCTTTCTGTCTTTCTTTCTTTCTTTCTTGCTTTCTTTCTTTCTGTCTTTCTTTCTTTCTTTCTTTCTTTCTTTCTTTCTTTCTTTCTTTCTTTCTTTCTTTCTTTCTTTCTTTCTTTCTTTCTTTCTTTCTTTCTTTCTTTCTTTCTTTCTTTCTTTCTGTCTTTCTTTCTTTCTTTCTTTCTTTCTTTCTTTCTTTCTTTCTTTCTTTCTTTCTTTCTGTCTTTCTTTCTTTCTTTCTTTCTTTCTTTCTTTCTTTCTTTCTTTCTTTCTTTCTTTCTGTCTTTCTTTCTTTCTTTCTTTCTTTCTTTCTTTCTTTCTTTCTTTCTTTCTTTCTTTCTTTCTTTCTTTCTTTCTTTCTTTCTTTCTTTCTCTTTCTTTCTTTCTTTCTGTCTCTTTCTTTCTTTCTTTCTTCTTCTCTTTCTTTCTGTCTTCTTTCTTTCTTTCTTTCTTTCTTTCTGTCTTCTTTCTTTCTTTCTTTCTTTCTTTCTTTCTTTCTTTCTTTCTTTCTTTCTTTCTTTCTTTCTTTCTTTCTTTCTTTCTTTCTTTCTTTCTTTCTTTCTTTCTTTCTTTCTCTTTCTTTCTGTCTGTCTGTCTGTCTGTCTGTCTGTCTGTCTGTCTGGCTGGCTTGCTTGCTTGCTTGCTTGCTTGCTTGCTTGCTTGCTTGCTTGCTTTCTGTCTTTCTTTCTGTCTTTCTTGCTTTCTTTCTTTCTGTCTTTCTTTCTGTCTTGCTTTCTGTCTTGCTTTTCTTTCTGTCTTGCTTTTCTTTCTGTCTTGCTTTTCTTTCTGTCTTGCTTTTCTTTCTGTCTTGCTTTTCTTTCTGTCTTGCTTTCTTTCTGTCTTGCTTTCTTTCTGTCTTTCTTTCTTTCTTTCTTTCTTTCTTTCTGTCTTTCTTTCTTTCTGTCTTTCTTTCTTTCTTGCTTTCTTTCTTTCTTTCTTTCTTTCTTTCTTTCTTTCTTTCTTTCTTTCTTTCTTTCTTTCTTTCTTTCTTTCTTTCTTTCTTTCTTTCTTTCTTTCTTTCTTTCTTTCTTTCTTTCTTTCTTTCTTTCTTTCTTTCTTTCTTTCTTTCTTCTTTCTTTCTTTCTTTCTTTCTTTCTTTCTTTCTTTCTTTCTTTCTTTCTTTCTTTCTGTCTTTCTTTCTTTCTTTCTTGCTTGCTTGCTTGCTTGCTTGCTTGCTTGCTTGCTTGCTTGCTTGCTTTCTTTCTTTCTTTCTTTCTTTCTTTCTTTCTTTCTTTCTTTCTTTCTTTCTTGCTTTCTTGCTTTCTTGCTTTCTTGCTTTCTTGCTTTCTTGCTTTCTTTCTTGCTTTTCTTTCTGTCTTGCTTTCTTTCTGTCTTGCTTTCTTTCTGTCTTGCTTTCTTTCTGTCTTTCTTTCTTTTTCTTTCTTTCTTTCCTTTTCCTTCTTTTGTTTCCTTCCTTCCTTCCTTCTTTCCTTCTTACAAATATTCCTTTGTAATTTGTAATTCTCAATATTGTCATTGTTACATGAACTAAATACCTTAAACACTTTTTCCGTGTGTTACTGCAATGACAGCGTGGGAATAAATTGTGCTAAATATTCACGTGTCAATAATGTCATAGCATTGAATGGCGTTTGGGAAACGTTCCCTCTCTCTCAGAGTGCTGTGGACTGTGGTCATGTCAGTTTACTTGCGAAAAGTCAGAGACATTGCAATTACACCCTTTCCCACGCCATGCTTTGTTTTGAACAGAAGCAGAACTCTTGGTCTTATATAAACAGGCATGCCAAGTTCACCGCAGAAGACCTCTTGGTTGCAACATGATGAGCATTTAAACACACACTGCGTGTCTTCTGCTCTCAGAAAGAAGAATGAGCTCGTCTTCATTTTGCAGGAGGAGGATTTGTGCATTGTTGTCTGTTGTTGATGTGTCCATGACAGGAAAGTGCAACTACAAAAGCTAGAAATTGTATTGTTATTCTGTGTTAAACTTACAGGTGTTTATTTAGTGCATTGTTCATGAAATTTGGAACTGTTCAATTTTATGGCCTTGTTAATTTAGTTTAGTGTAGGTTTATTCTGGGCTGGGTGATATATTGAATATTCATGATATGCATTGCTTATATAACATGAAATAACACTAATTATATGACAGTAATTCATGCATTTTCTTGTACTTGGCCTGTAAGTTTCCTGCATATCAAGTTATTAGACCAGTTTAGTTCAACATTGTTGTGACAGAGTTATTGTTCAACACTCAACTTTTATTGATGCATGCGCGTGTATGTGTATATATATGCGCAATAATGGTTTAGGGTTTTAATTGTATTTTACTTCCCGTATTAAACATTTTGAGTCTACTTTGCATGTGTAGCTGTTTCAAAACAATTGTTGTTCTGACTAGAAAAAAATAGGATTATTTTATTTTAGACTAAATTAGGGCTGGGCGATAATTCGATAACGATAATTATCGCGATATAATTTTCCTCTAAAACGATATGTAAAGTTCTTGTATTCGCCAAAAGCGGAACGAAACCACGTGACTCATTTGTGTGCCACACGGACCGTATCCGCTCGGATCACAGTAAAGCCGCGCGGCACGAGCTCACGAGAGCAGATGTTTTATCGGTCACGTAACTAAGCAGTGCTGTGAGTCCAGTCAGTAGGCGTTTCGACTTAAAGCCGCTGCAAGAATGGTCAGTGTAGCTAGCCGCGAGAGCTTTCGAAAGCATAGGTTTCATCTGCTCTTATCGCTCTCGCGGTACTTTGAATACCACACTGTGCAGCGCCGCTTTATTGACACGCCTAGAGAACACAAGATGAGAAACACTGCAACGAGACAGTGAAGGCTTTTCAATATGCACATGTTATTTACCATGTTTTTTTAAATACTGCATATGGTATTGTGGCAATTATATTCAATAATATTATTCCAGAGTAATGGTATATAATTATAGTAAGTATGTGTGGTTAAGGCATGCTGTGTACATTTATACTGAGTTTTAGACGAGTCTTTCATACAAATAGACTACTTAAAAACCATTTAGTTATATTTTGACATGTTAATAATGTGTGGTTTTAGATGTTTATCATTATTTAAATGAACTATAGAGACCAATGCTTATAAAAATAAAAACTTGTGTTTACCATTAGAGGATGTTACTGATGTAAAGATGTTACGTTTTGATAATGAACAAAAATTTACTGATCCTAACTCAAGATCAAATGGTATTTCTAGGACAAAAAAGTTATTATTATCATTCATATTATGCAACCCAAACCGGTTTCTTGATTTTGAAACTTCAACTCATTAGGAGAAACTAAGAAATGACATATCTATTTAGTTTATTGTGTTAAGGAAAATTAATGGTCTGGTTTCTAAAACTTTAATTTTGGAGCAAAAATCTGGCTTTATTAAAGAAATAAAGATTTGACACGTGATAATTATCATATCGATGATATGAAAATAATTATCGAAATTCTTTGGGCCATATCGCCCAGTTATAAATATATATATGGCTTGTATTTGGTGTTATTTTAAAGTGTGTTTTATTTAACTTAGTGTTAGTTTTACACGAAAAGCTGTTACAGAAAAATATGTTGATAGAGGATCAAATGTGTGTGTTTTTTTAAATAATAAAATTACAATAGAGAGTGAAGTTTGAGTCAAATAAAGATGGAAGAGATTTTTTTAGTTTCTTGGATGGTAAGGATTCTCTGGGATTGGTTCAGGTCATCACCAGGGGAACAGTACAGTCTGTGAAAGGGATGTTGTGTCTCTTTGTGGTACGTTCGTCGTTCACTTGCAGAACGCAAGCTTCTAGAGGACATATAAGTCTGAAGTAATGAATTTAGGTAAAGGGGTGCAGAGCAAGTGCTGGTTTTGTAGGCAAACATTAATGCCTTGAATTTAATGCGAGCAGCTATTGTAGCCAGTGCAAATTGATGAACAGAGGTGTGACGTGCGTTCTTTTCGGCTCATTAAAGATTAATCTTGCAGCAGCGTTTTGGATTAATTGTAGAGGTTTGATGCAACTGGCTGGAAGAGAGCATTGCAATAGTCAAGTCTGGACAGAACAAGAGCCTGAACAAGGAGTTGTGTTGCATGTTCCCAGAGAAAGGATCTTTTTAATATTGTATAAAGCAAATCTACAGGACCGGGCAGTTTTAGTAACTATATTTTAGCTTATGAGAGAGATATTTGATCTAGAAGGAATCCTCTGAGGATTGAAGATTATTACAGAGAGTCTGTCTGCTGTTGTCTCGCCTCGAGGCCAGAACTGATGACTGTTATGTACAAGCATGGAGGAAGTGAAGTCATCTGGATATTACCGTCTATATCTGACCGAGACCACGAGTCATAGCGGAAATATAAACCAAAACCGAGAAGAGATGCACAAACTCAGTCTCGGCTCTTCTGATGTTGCATAATGTTGTTTGTTTTCAGAACTGCAGTATGGTTCATAAACAGATCATCACAGGGATCCGAGACTGTTAAGGACAAGTGTTTTGGATCCTGTCTAGGCCTGATACAATCTGATCCCACTTTGCTTGTTTAGTGGGTGTATCCAATAGGTTTGCATGAGTGTCTAAAAAAACCAAAACTCCTTATGCCCTATTTTCTGTTAAATATGACTCAGAAAGACCCAGAAGCTGCTTGTGCTCATCTGAAACATCTGCCACTTTATAGTAAAAGTGTGTGTTTTGAGCTCTCCGTAATGGATCCGTGCTGCAGTCGTGTAGGAAGCAGACGTTACAGTAGCAGCACTTTGTCTTCCTCATCCCGGATCTCTGCACAGCTGCACTGTTATAAATATAGATCCAGTGTGGATTGGAAAGCCATCAGTACACCTCCACAAACAATATATACAGGCTGCAGATCTGATTACACTGATGTTGTGTTGCAAAACACGGATCCAGGCCTGTACGATAGCAGAGGTTTAAGAAAACTTGTGCGATTCGGAAACTTGAACTGTGTGATATAATTAAAGAAAAATGATCAGTAACTCATTGATCAATGATCATTTTTAGCCTTTTGACAATATGTAATATACATCTGGGCCCGTATTCATAAAGATTCTAAGAATCCTCTCAGAGAGCTCCTAATTTAGCTTAAAAATTTCTAGCTAGGAGTCTTAGCTTAAAAGTGATTCAGAACCAATCTGAGAGCAACTCTGAGCGAGGAAAAGACAAAAACTTTTATCTTAGTGAGGAGGCGGGGCTGACCCCGTTGCTAGGAATGACACAGTCTTTTGAAGACTGTGATTGGTTGGTTGTCCAAGAAGGAAGTAAGAGCGCGTTTAAGAGTAGGGTTTATTATAAGCCTTCGCTTTGAAATTACAAGCGTAATTTTTCCTGTTTTACCGTACTCTCTCTCTCTCGCGCGCGCGCGCACACACACACACATTATATTCTTTATTTTGATTTACCATGCTGTCATACTTAACGTATTTTATAGGACATGAACAGCGACACAATACGGTTCTGAAAGTGCTGTAACAGACCCAAATCATCGCTTCTGCATAGTTGCATTTTTCCAGTAGCCAAATATGTTAATGTAGTTAATGTAGAGATTACGTCCATTTCTGGTGCTATGGCATTTCTGCGCAGTGTCAGGGATGTTAGCGTGTCTCTAATCAGATCGGTCACAGGGATACATGTCTTTAATAAGATCTGTCACAAACATGATCCTGCACGATCTAATGTGCAGCGTCTTATTAACTCACTGTCATGCATTGTGTGCAACACATTTCTTCCCCCTCTTCATGTTTCATCCATGTTCTCCGCTGCTAAAGAAACTCTTAAGCCTCTTAAATGTCCTCGTCCGTACTCCTAACAATTTCGGACCTTAAGACCTCTTTTAAGGGTTAAGATGCTTTCTGAATTACTTTTTTCTTTACTAGGATCTTTTCTTTAAATTTAAGAGGAAACACCCACATTTCTAAGAATTTTCTTAGAATTGTGTTACTAGGAGCAACTCTTAGCACTAAGATTTTTCATGAATACGGGCCCAGATATTTAGCTATTTGCTCTCTTTTTGTAAGTCTTTTGTTGCAGTTATTATATTCAGAAGAATGTTCATGTAATGTTTTTAAATACACATTTTCATCATTCATTTTTGCTATTAGTAGATTCAGAAAATGTAAACATGGTAAAAAAAAAATGTTTTTAAATGTAGATATATTCAGAAAATACTGACATTTTTTTTACAAATTTACTAAAATACACTTTCATCATTTTTATATAGTTTTTTCCTGTTGAAGTTTTCATTTCTTTTTATGTAGCCATTTTTGCTAATAGCATATTCAGAAAATATTTATATTTTCAGAAAATACTTACAAAATCTTTTAGAAAGTTCTGAATCTTTTTAAATGTAAGTGTATTCCGAAAATCCTTTAAATTTTAGAAAAATCGGACAAAATCATAACGTTTTTAAAGTACATATTGATATTTTTTATACAGTTTTCATAATTTTTATGTTGTGGTTTTTGCTATTAGCATATTCAGAAAATATAAATATTTTCACAAAATACTTACAACATATTTTAGAAAGTTCTGAATCTTTTTAAATGTAAATGTATTCAAAAAGCATACAACATATTTTTTTAAAGTAAAAATAATTTTCCTTGTATTTATAATCAATTTTAGTAATGAAGTTGACTTCAGGCGCTGTAGAAATGAAATGTAAAAAACCAGTGAATGTTAAGATTCGATTGGTCTCAAAACAAACTTGGTCATGTAAGTTCGGTCCGGTCAAACCGCGCACAGCTAAAATACAAACACTATCACAGCTGCCATGTGTTGTCTGAAGCATCGGTAAGATCTGCAGCATCTCCTGCGTGACGATTGTCTGATGTCTCTCCACGCTTAGCTATTATTAGCTCAGAATCTGCTCTGAGTGTTGGAGCACCAGTGAGGATATACTGGCCTCTTTCATGGAAGCCAGAACAGAAAAATGGACACTTATCTCGTTCCTAGTCCGGCAGCTATTTCTGGTGCTAATGGAGTCCTTTGTGTGAGTGTTTGTCCTCTGGGTTTAGTGTGTGTGCGTGCGTGCGTGCGTGCGTGTGTGTGTGTGTGTGTGGTTAGGGTTAGCCTAACCCTAACCCATTGGTTGAAGCCTTCCATCAACTTGACTATCAGTGCAAGTTAATAACTCTAGTGTTTGGAAGTTTAGGTCATGTGCACAAGAATGTGATTAAAGGACTGCAGTTGGGTGGATTGCAAAAAAAGCAAGCAAAAAAACGTGCAAAATTTTGTTCAGTTTCAGCCATTATTGGGAGTATGCAAATATGGAAACGGAGATGTTTTGTCTATCCTTGAGTGTTGAATGTCGTTCATCTAAGGACTTGTGAATGTATGTTAGCCATGTGTACCTGTCATTCTGCAAACTTACTTCCCTAAGTATTTGGATTCTGTTTTTGTTGCTTGCCTTGTGGATCCAAAAAAAAAATAAAAATGTGTGTGTGTGTGCGTGTGCATGCATGCTAATATACAAAAGAGTTTCTTGAACTTCTGATGAGATTAAAGCAAGATTTCTGGATTAGTTCAAAAAAACGATCCAAAATCTTGATGCGGAAGGCAATTTGTTTATCTCTAAACATGTATTAAACGGTTAAACACAGTCATTTGAGATTATGAATCTGACATGGAGTATTGTGGTGTTGAAAGTGGCCTGGAGCAAGTGAGAAATGAGTATCAGGCAGCAGTAAAACACTCTGTACTGTATATGCACCAGTAGTGCTGTTATTATATATAATTCAGATTTCAGATCAGACGCTTGCATTGTGGCTGCGTTAACAGAAGTATGTTTTATAAATTGATTCTTTAGGTATGAATCGGGCATGCATTTTGTAATATGCTCATGCATGTTTTTTTTTTTTAATAAAATGTATTAGCGCATAAACAGCGGAGCTCCTTCTGCATTTTATAATTTGAGCATGCATTTTGTATTTCAAATTAAAATTCGACCGCTATAATCATGCATATATTTCATTGACTGTTTTGAAAGCAATCATAGGTCATAATAAAGACAACCACACTTGAATTCTGCGTACACGGTGCTGTGTGAACCCTCAAAAGAGGTCAGTCACCTGTTCTTGTTTGCTGCCAGCGGATAATTGGATAGACCTGGATAATAAGTGTGCAATGAATGGAAATGTCAGTTTTTCCCCACACAGTCTTAGTTGAATCAGCCCTCTATTTGTAGCAGATGAGGAGTTCAGTAACTCAGTATTTGGATTTTATTTATGTGAAGTATTACACCAAAAAGGTGGAAATATGTATTGGTTTGTACTTGATTAGGTCTCAGATCTTGTGCTCAGCAAATGAGCCTTAATATATCCTGCTTCCAATTCAGATCAATAGCAGTAATAACTAAATACACATTTTGTCTGATGCTGAGATAGAAGAAAGGTTCTCAGAGACTGTATTTCCAGCACATTATTCCAGGAATGGACAGCCAAGAGCTCATCAAACACGCTCGTACATGAGCGAAACCGAAGACAGGTGTGCAGCCGTCCCGGATGCCAGACATGCGTGTCTCATGGTCTCTTTCTCTCTCTGTTATCTGTCCTCTCAGATCTATCACGAAACAGACTGCCGGAGCTGCCGGTGGAGGTGTGCATGTTTGTGTCGCTTGAGAGTTTGAACCTGTACCAGAACTGCCTGCGTTCAGTACCAGAGAGTCTGATCAACCTACAGTCCCTCACCTACCTAAACATCAGGTCATATGCATTACACAGCATTCATAACATAACACAAATATATTCATTTAACATATTGAACCGTTTCAACATGGAGTAATGAGATCATGGATTTCAACATGGAGTAAGGAGATATGAAAAACACTGATTGGATTTGTCAAAAAATACATGATTTGAGATTTAAAGGGATAGTTCACACAAAAATCGTTAATTCTGTCAATCATTTTATTTTTGGTTAACAGTAACAACACTGTTAGCAACAAAGAGATGAGCGATTATAGCACAACTAATGACAGTAGATAAGATGATGTAGAGATCAAACTTTTCAAGTGACCGAAACTTATGTAGAACTTAAGCAGTCACAGTGTTTCTCATGATGTGTGTGGCGCAGTCTCCATCTTTATAATAGTTTTATTGTTAACAAATTATGGATTTTTGTTTACAGATTATGATACATAAATCTTGTTGAGGAGAGTTTTCTATTACTATTTTGAGTAATCAGGTTATTTTTTGCTTGGTGGCAAATAAAATGAAAGAAAAAGTAACAAATACAGTAAAATAAAATATTAAGTGTTTTTTTTTTTTAAATACATTTTTTATAGTTTCACTTAACAGTAGCAACACTGTTAGCAGCATAAAACCATTCAGGGCCCGTATTCACCAAAACATTTGATCAGACCACTGAGAGTTTTCTCCTAAAACCTATTCTCAAAGCTGCCGAGACAAACTTTTACTAACGAATAGAGAGAAGTCTTAAGGGGGCGTGGCTTACCTCTGTGCTATGGATGATGTCATTATGCTTATTAACTCTGCACACTGTGATTGGCTGATAGTCTCTCTCAGAGATTTATTCATAGAAATATTGTAGAGTGGGATATTATGTTGCCAGATTCAAATAAAGAGTTTAAAATGCAGGCTAAGTGTCACTAATTAAACAAGTATGTGTGTTCAGCTAATTGTCAGCCTCTTGCATGTGTGCTTCTCGTAGCGGATAGGAATATAAACCTCCTTTTAATTAACAGAGTAGAATAATTATGGCTGATAGTAAGACAGACTGAACGCAAGAACATGTTACATCTTCTCCAGCTGATTAATGAAAACAAGGATATAATCAAAGAAAAAATTTGAGTCCTAAATGTAGGACTGACAAACCCACTATTTTTATATTTTCTCCTAAATCTGCGAGTTACGAGCTACTTTTAGCCTTAAGATGTTTTGTGAATACGGACCCTGAACTCTTTAGTAACTACATTGCCCTTTCCAAGTTATTCAAGCGAAAGTACCACTCTCATATCTTCTTAAATCTAGTCAGCAATGAAGCCTGCAGTTTCTGATGCTCTTGGTTCTGGTTTTCTCTCTACAGTCGGAACCAGTTGTCCACTCTCCCCGCTCATCTGTGCCGTCTGCCGCTCAAGGTTCTGATCGCCTGCAATAACAAGCTGGGATCCCTGCCGGAGGATCTGGGCAAACTCAGACAGCTCACCGAACTGGTGTGTGGACCAGCACTCTCTCTCTCGCTCGCTCTCTCTCTCTCTCTCTCTGTCTCTCTCTCGCTCGCTCTCTCTCTCTGTGTCTCTCTCGCTCTCCCTCTCTCTCTCTCGCTCTCGCTCGCTCTCGCTCTCTCTGTGTCTCTCTCTCTCTGTGTCTCTCTCGCTCGCTCGCTCTCTCTCTCGCTCTCTCTCTCTCTGTGTCTCTCTCTCTCTCTGTGTCTCTCTCGCTCGCTCTCTCTGTCTCTCTCTCGCTCGCTCTCTCGCTCTCTCGCTCTCTCTGTCTCGCTCTCTCTCTCTCGCTCTCTCTCTCTCGCTCTCTCTCTCTCTCTCTCTCTCTCGCTCTCTCTCTCTCTCTCTCTCTCTCTCTCTCTCTCTCTCTCTCTCTCTCTCTCTCTCTCTCTCTCTCTCTCTCTCTCTCTCTCTCTCTCGCTCTGCAGTCATCTTCACATTTGCTCTCTCTCATGCACATTACTCATCGATTATCTCTCTCTTTCTCTCTTCAAGGACGTCAGCTGTAATGAGATCCAGACGCTTCCTCCACAGATCGGTCAGCTGGAAGCTCTGCGCGACCTCAACATCCGCAGAAACCACCTCGTTCACATGCCTCCTGGTCAGAAACTCAAGCACCTGCACCTGAATGAAATGAGTGACGTTTTTTGTATAGATGTGTTGTGTCATCTCTGTGTTCATCGGTTTGTAGAGTTGGCCGAGCTGCCGTTGGTCCGGCTTGATTTTTCCTGTAACAAGGTCACGACAATCCCAGTATGCTACCGCAATCTCAGACACCTCCAGAGCATCATTCTGGACAACAATCCTCTCCAGAGCCCACCTGCACAGGTAACACACATTCCTGTTTTAATCTAAGAAAAACGTCACTTTATGAGAGTACAAATATTTTTTCATTGCCTTTAAAAATAAGGAGCACCTCTGAGAATCATGTTTATTGGTGTGTTTTTCCAGATCTGTATAAAGGGAAAGATCCACATATTTAAATATCTGAACATGGAGGCATGTAAAGCAGCATCAGACCTTCCAGACTACGACAGAAGACCACTGCCTTTCGGATCCTGGTAAGAACTGGCTTCATTTCACTGGTTTTGTGAGCATAAACTCCTCCTTGTCTTTCACTCGTGCACCCACATTCATTTGAGCCAGTGTTTATCGGCCGTATCTCTCAGAGGACACGCAAATCAGGGCGATTCTGCAGATAAGAAGGGAGGGAAAGGAAAAGACACAGACAGAACGAAAGCTCGGATTGATTTGAATGAAGGTACAAAGAGATTGCAGCTGAACCGGATGACGGCAGATGAGATGACGTAGAGATCAAACTTCTCAGGAAATTTGACCAAAACTTATACGAGGATCTTGTATACAAGGAGCCACGGTGGTTCTCACGATGTTTGTGGTAAAATCACCATCTTAAGAAGGATATTTTAAGTGTTTACAAATTATACCACCTAAAATGTTGCTGTTACTTTTCTGATTAATCAGGTTATTTGTGGTGGCAAAAAAAAACATTTATATATATGTATTTATATTTGTGTATTTATATATATGTATTAATGAAATAAAATAAAATACAAAATAAAAAAAGTTATAAAATAATACAAAATAAAAAGCAAAATAAATAAATGGGTTAAGAAACATCAACTTGAGACCAGAAAATCAAAGACTTGAGCTAATGTAAAATCTAGAATATACAATAAAAATAAAATAAAAGGTTGAAAAAACAGTAACAGACTTGAGAGCAGAAAATCAAAGACTTGAGATAAAGTAAAATAAAGTAAAATTTATAATAAAATAATTAATGGGAGACAAAACCACATAATTACATTGGAGGAGGCATAGGAGCCAAGCCATATCTAGACATATCTTTACTTTCATCTCTTGCAGCATGATATGGGTGTTAGAAAGTAATTTCAGACCTTTAGCAGACTATGTCTGTGTGTGAAACCTCAGATGATTTGATGTCGCTCTCTCTGGTCCGTCTGTCTCTCAGTGTAGAGGATTTGTATTCTGGCCGGCTGTACGGAGCGCTGGACTCTGGCTTTAACAGTGTGGACAGCGGAGACAAGAGGTGGTCTGGAAATGAGGCAAGTGCTATTCTGATCACTCAATCAGGAATCCACTCGATCCAGCTGCTATTCTCCATAATGTATCACTCGTTTCATTGCCTTTTCCCCATCTATCCTTTCTTAAAGCCTTCCGACGAGTTGTCAGACCTGCCGTTAAGAGTGGCGGAAATCACCAGAGAGCAACGACAGAGACGAGAAAGAGAACGTGAAGATCATCGGACGGCGTCTCATGTAACCAATGGCACATGTGAGATGACATTGCCCTTATGATTTGCTATAGTTCAGACTCTACAGGATTTTAAATCACCTTGTCGTCTCTTTCTAAAGTGGAAACAGAGCTTGAACAGATAGACTTCATTGACAGCTGTACGGGGGATGACGAGGATGGGCGGAGCCGTAGAGGGGCGGAGCCTGTCAGCCTCAGCTCACAGTTCATGGCCTACATTGAAAGACGAATCACCAGAGAGGTGCGCATTACTGATTAATCACATCAGTTCTAGTCAACACCAGTTGGATTTTGTTGTTAAAACGGGGATAATGATTACATTTTTTGTTTCTAGGGTTCACCCGTGAAGACCAACTTATCCAGAGACTTAAGAACGGATGATCCAAGACGCCAAACCTCCTTACATAACCAGTACTGAACTAATTCAACTTTCATGATAACTACAATGATATACATTAGCACCATGAAGAGCAATGATCTTGTTTTTCATGTCTGTTTCCCATCTGCTTTGACTAGCCGAAAAATCATCAGTAATATGATTTATTGGTTTACCAATTTTTTACCAATAGATGACACTGTTGTCAAATTGATGTGGTGTTGTCAGTGTTAGGTGACAATGACACACATAAAGTTTGGTGTCAATATGTCAAAGCTTTGCAGAGGTACAGCATCAGATGCAGTTTGGCACCATGCCATCAAATTTGTTAATGCGGTAAACAGAAACCGTTTCACCAATCAGCACGCAATTCATAACTTTTTGCTGAATTGGTCCGAAGATGATTTGGGTCGAATTTTGTGAAAATTGGGGGGAAGTTCGAAAAAGTAGGTTTTCAACGTAAATCAAAATGGCTGACACGAAGTTATGCTGATTATGGCATAATTGGTATAAATGTTCTCAGCATGATGCAAGGAATCTATCAAGACTAGTAGCATTATAATAGGCAAAACTATTTAAAAGCTATTAGAATGTTTTTAAATTTCATTATAAATAATAACCACAAGGTGGCACCACCACACAACCTTTTGAGTTCCAGGTTATGTTATATGCCAATGAGTCTAAAATACAGCATTTTATGACACAATTATAATTGTTGACATGGGGAAATTGGGTATTTTATGACACTGAATCTAAAGAGACCAGTCTTGTAATAAAAATTTTGTTTGGGAGCCAAACAGTTCAGAAATTCTAAGCAAAAATTTCAATTTTTCATATCCCCAGACCACTAGGTGGCGGTGTGTCGAAACTGTGCATGTTACCTCAGGTCATGGTTGTTATAACACACACCAAGTTTGGTCCCAATATGCTAAACCGTTGCGGAGATATAGTCTCACGTCCATTTTGCCGTACTCTTTGTCAAATTCGTTAACACATTATTCAAGAACGGGTTGACTAATCACGAATTACATAACTTTCTTCCAACATAATCTAAAGATGATCTGAGCCAATTTTGGTGAAAATCAAACAATCCGTCTTGGACGAGTTCGAAAAGTAGTTTTTTTAAAAAATTGCAACAAATCTTGACCATAGAAGTTAATTTTTGTTGCGTCCATATGAATCCGCCCGAGCTAAGGGATCAAAAAAGGTATTTTTGCTAAACTTAACGGTTCAAAATTTATTAGCATAAACATTAGAGCAAATTTGGCCTATTGGTGGCGCTAGAGGGTTTTAGTTAGAGATTTCAAACTTGCTATGGCTAATGTCAAGACTGTTTTAGATCAGTGTGCCAAATTTGATAACTTTCCCGCAAGCAGTTTTGGGCCACCATAGACTTCTGAAGAAGAACGGCAACTATTACAACGGGTGCCGATCAGAGCAGAGTAACACCGCTCCGCTCAATATTCTGCTTTGTGTGCGTGCACTCTGCTCAGTCGCTCACGGCCAAAGCAAACGCTCCGCTAATGATCCGCTCACGCTCCCCAGTAAACCAAATCACGCTCAGATCACGCTCTGACATTAAACGTCTCCAGTAGGCCTATTTTTCCCCCTGTTTATAATGAAATTATTGAATAAATGTCTCAATTAAAGCAGTAGTCTGATAAGTAACGGTTGTTTCAGGGTGACATTATTAATTTAAATGTATTAAATAAATAAAAAATATTAAAAAAAACGTGACTTGTTTTTGAAGCCACTTGGCAAACTTTCGTAAAAAAGATTTAAATAACTGAAAAAGTCTACTTTTACATTAAAACACCGCTTCAGTTGTTGTGCAAACATTCAAAACATGCACACAAGATGAAATGCAGATATAGAATTTCACAAAATACACCTTGCTTATGAAATGTATTTGATGAAATGCACTTACCAATGAATTATTTCATTATTATAAATAAAACAAACACACTTTCTAAAATTTCAAATAGACCAAAACTGCGTGGAAATGCGGTCTAATAAACCGCCTTTCAATCTTCACAGCATCTTAGAATTTGGTTTTAGAAACATTAGCTTAGACAAACTTGGCTTAGCCTATTCCACAGATTCTCGAACTAGCAAATTACCAAAGGGACATTTTGGGTTGAGCGAGCGGCGCTGAGCGAATTGAGCGAGCTCCCTGCTCCGCTCACATGCTCTGGTGCCTATGTGAACCATCAGTGCTTGGCCGCAAAATAATTAAGAATTAGAAATCAAACAGAGAAGTCAAATATCTGTGTTTTCACTAACAGTTTTTGTCTTTCTAGTGGAGGGTCAGATACAGCGGTCACATCTTCATACACTCACAACCAGGTGAGAGTCTCTGTACATTCACTTCTCATTATGCAGTCAATGAAATTTACTCTGAATTTACTCCTGGTTGTGTGTGTGTGTGTGTGTCAGCGCTCCGCTGGTGTGGCGTCAGGTTCTGGTGGGGGTGTGGAGAGAGTGAGACGGGAAGCTCAGCTGGCCGCTATCCGGTACGAGGAGGAGAGACAGAAAACAAGATCCGTGCAAAGAGACGCTGTTATGAATTGCGTCAAGGTACACACACTTATTAAAATTAGCCAAATAAAGTGCTGCAAACTCTTTAAATTAGATTGCTAGAGCATGATTAGAAACACAAAAAAGCAATTCGCAGGTATGAGTTTAACTATTCGGTGTGATGATGTTTAATGTCCCCAGCAACCTTTGTAGTCGTATTTCGCCATTTGTTAGCAAATGCTTTTTCATGACATTTAAAAACAATTAAAATGTAGGTATTACTGATGAGGAAGATTCATCAAGTTTTTCCAAGCTTATGAGTTTCTTTCTTCTGTGGAACACAAAATAAGATATTTTGGAGAATGTTGGTAACCAAACAGTTGACGGTACCCATTGACTTTTATAGAATGGGAAAAATTACAATGGAAGTCAATGGCTGCCGTCAACTGCTTGCTTACCAACATTATTCAAAATATCTTCTGTTTTATTTGATTACGGGTTTATGTATGTGCTTTAATTTGATTAATTATTTAAATCTGTATTTAGCCTCAGAATGATCTCAGAGTAAAAGGTCTTATTTTCTGGTGGCTGTGCTTTGAAATTAAATTATTATAATCTTAATTCAAGTGATGAAGGTTGTCTAAAGTGACAGTAATCAGTGTTGAGTGCTACTGTAAGGTTAACCCTGCCTGCTTTACTTGGTTAAATGTGATTAGCAGTTGAAAACATTAGAAAAGTAATCAGGTACATTCCTTTAATAATGTAATTGAAGTAGTTTCACTAAATTACATTTTAAATAGGGTGACTTGCAATCTGTAACCTATTTCCAAAGTAGCGTTCCCTGTAGTTCACACACTATATTAGCATAACAAAAGGTACCGCAATAATACATCGAGATGTTCTGAAGGGCGAAAAGTGATCTTTAGCATCCAAACCCCGATTAGAAACTCTCTCCAAATGTGTCCGGTGATGTTTCTAGAGATTGGAAATCAATTTTTCATCTTTCCGTTTTCAGCACAAGTCATCTCCGAGCCCTACGAAGCTCAGTCCGACTGACAGTGAGGTGAGTGTCTGCTTCACATTTGCTCAGTCACTTCTTCCCTATCCATCACTTCATCCTGCTGTGTGTGAATGTGAGTGTGTGGCGCTGTAGTCATATGATACTGTCCCACCCCAGAGTCTGTACCCCTCCAGACGGTCCACTCACACCGATGACTCCTCCCTCTTCATGGTAAGAGCCAATCAGCTCGGATCATGCGTTATCCCTTGCATCTCATTTCTCTTGCGTGTTCACGTCCCTTAACAGATGTCACTATTAATCTTTATAACTTTGTATAATGCATTGACATGATTTAAGGTTATTTCTAACCGAAACTGCTTTTCTGATCTGTTTAAGCTGTTAACATCCTTTAAAGTTGCACTCAGTAATTTAAAAAAAGTTATTTAATTGTTCTTTTGACACATGCTTTCGTTGGTGTCCACTAACAAGACTCTAGTGGCAAGAAAAAGCTGTTTTGGTAAAGGGATAGTTCACCCAAAAATGAACATTTGATGTGTATCTGCTTACCTGCAGGGCATCCAAGATGTAGCTGACTTTGTTTCTTCAGTAGAACACAAGCAGATTCTTAACTCAGTCTGTCAGTGATATAATGGAAGTGAATGGGCTCCACGGCTTTGAGAGAGAAAAAAACATACACAGGCTAAACCAAATTAAACCCTGCGGCTCGTGACGATACATTGAGGTCTAAAGACACGAAACGATCGGTCTGTGCAAGAAACTGAACCATATTTATATCGTTGTTTATACACAACAGCTGACATGTGACGCGTCTTCTTCTTCTTGCTTTACGGTGGATTGCAGACTTATAAGTGCATTACCGCCACCTATCTCTCAAATGGACCATTGACACTATCTACAATCTCAATTAGGAGTGTCAATGGTCCATTTGAGAGATAGGTGGCAGTAATGCACTTATAAGTCTGTTATCTACCGTAAAGCAAGAAGAAGAAGCGTTGTTGTGTGAACGCGCTTGGGACATTTGGACCGGGTGGCGGATCATAGGTAAAAAAAAAACGGTATAAATACGGTTCAGTTTCTTGCACAGACCGATCGTTTCGTGTCTTTAGACCTCAATGTATCATCATGAGCCGCAGGGTTTAATTTGGTTTTGTCTGTGTATGTGTTTTCTCTCTCAAAGCCGTGGAGCCCATTCACTTCCATTATATGACTGACAGACTGCAATGTTTAGAGTTAAAAATCTTCGTTTGTGTTCTACTGAAGATACATCTTGGATGCCCTGCAGGGGGTGTGCAGAAAAACATCAAATTTAAATTTTGGGGTGAACTATCCCTTTAAGATATGACCAGCCTTATCTTGTAATTAATAGTTATGACTGTCTAATTACTATTAAAACTTGCTGAGTGCATCTTTAATATTAGATCTGCTTTTCCCGGCGAGCATCTTTAACACGCCTGCCCTGCTTCTTTCTGCTTCCCTTCCTCTCTTTCTCTCTCTTTCTCTCTCTTTCTCTCTCTGTCTCTCTTTCTCTCTCTCTCTCTCTCTTTCTCTCTCTGTCTCTCTCTCTCTCTCTCTCTCTCTCTCTCTCTCTCTCTCTCTCTCTCTCTCTCTCTCTCTCTCTCTCTCTCTCTCTCTATCTCTCTCTCTCTCTCTCTCTCTCTCTCTCTCTCTCTCTCTCTCTCTCTGTCTCTCTCTCTCTCTCTCTCTCTCTTTCTCTCTCTGTCTCTCTCTGTCTCTCTCTCTCTCTCTCTCTCTCTCTCTCTCTCTCTCTCTGTCTCTCTCTCTTTCTCTCTCTTTCTCTCTCTTCTCTCTCTCTCGCTCTCTCTCTCTCTCTCTCTCTCTCTCTATCTCTATCTCTATCTCTATCTCTATCTCTATCTCTCTCTCTCTCTCTCTCTCTCTCTCTCTCTCTCTCTCTCTCTCTCTCTCTCTCTCTCTCTCTCTCTCTCTCTCTCTCTCTCTCTCTCTCTCTCTCTCTGTCTCTCTCTCTCTCTCTCTCTCTGTCATGTTGTTTCTGTGTCAGAGTGAGTTTGAGCCTCTACTGATATTTGAGATAGACACAGATACCAACACTATAAAGAAGAGGCCAGACCCTCACAAACAGGTGAAAGACACAGACACGTTTACTAGCCGTCTAAATGGGGATTAACCATATACTGCTGGTTTCATTTGATTTATTTGTTTTTTGTTAAAACGAGATGATCTGCCTCCATCACTCTGTTGTTTGTAGATGCAAATAAGCTTATTATGGATTTTTTTATATTATTTGACAGTTTAATTCTAAAAAATTTTAAAAAGCTGGTAAATTAAATAATAGTCATAGTTTATTTGTTTGTTTGTAACCTGTAGATGATCCCAAAAATGATGTAAGGCTTGTAAATTTAAATAATAATAATAATTATTATTCTTTGTTTATTTATTTCATTTTTTTTGGTTTGTTTGTAGCATGGAGACGCTCCACCTCCATCACTTTGTTTTTATAAATGCAAATAATCTTAGTATGCATGTTTCCTGATTATTTATTTAAATTGTAACAATCATCATCATTATTTTCAAATGTATTTTTTATTTAAAGCTGATTATAACCCCTAAAAGAAGCTTTTTTCATGCAACATTTTCAGTAATAAACTTTCAAATCTTTTACTCTTCGATTCTTCCAAAACTCTGTCTAACACTTTCTCAAACCCGCTGTTTATTTCCTAACGTCGCTCCTTTATTTCCCCTGGTTCCCTCTCTGCATTGCTCTGGCTGGCTAGTCTCTCTCTGCTGTGCCGCTGGATGGCTGTGTGTCTCTCACTTTATCCATCGCCTCCTCCTGTACGCCGCAGGTACTGAACCGCAAGAGCCTGGAGATGATCTGCCTCCATCACTTTATTTCTATAGCTGCAAATAAGCATATTTTACATTCATAAATCCACTATACAAAGATACTGCTGTTGCATTCAGATCTAACGAGGCAGAATGCGGTACAGTTTAATCCTAACCAGCCATAACTGTGACATAACTGAATAATATTTTTAGTTTTTGTCATGTTTTTATATGACAAAAAAGTCTTATCTGATTGTGTTAATACAGCGTTTCACTGTAATAAACACCAAATATTTTGTGATTTTGTGAGCAGTGTTTTAATGCTGGAAGCTGTCACGTCATGCCTGTTTAGGACATAGTGTAAGATTACAGCTGATGCATGTGCATGTTTGGAAACATAATGTAAGAATGAGAGCGAATCTCACAAAAACTGCCAAGAAATATCCGTCTTTCTAAGATTCACGCCTAGAGTTCACTTGAAGTGCATGCAACAGATACACTGTTCGTTATTCATTTTTCTCTTTCCTTCTGTAGCAAGGTGAAGATTATGGCTCGCTGTCACCCACCGGTATGTGTTTGTTTAAATCAGACTCTTTCCTTCTGTTTGGTTATTTAATTCTTTGCCCCACATCCGATTGTGTCTCTCTGCTGGTCCCGCAGCCCTCCAATCCCCCTCGTCCCCATCCCGCGGCTCCAGCCAGAGACCCGAGAGTTACCTGTTCCGCCTCGGTCAGCGGGAGGAGAAGAAAAAAGGTTTGTTTATCTGACGCAGCTGATTTCTGCGTAGTGCGTCTTTCATGATGTCATGAATAAACCAATGATGCACACTTATATGCACTATATTGCCAAAAGTATTGGCACCCCTTCTAATGTAAGGTTTGACTACTTTAGTAATTTCCATAAGTACAAATTTTAATGTTTAAGCATATAATGATATTCTAGGGAATTGTGTGCTTCTATTGTTATAGCAGGAGTTTGGACAGAACCCGCATCTATTCTAACATGACAGTGTCTCTGTGTATAAGACAAGGTTCAAAAAGAAATGATTGATTCAAAAACTCATCACCGGTGACTTGTGTACACATGGATGCAGTCATTTTAGACACTTCCAAAACTGTTGCAGCAAAGATGGAAATGCAATTTTTAAATACATGAATTGTTTCCATTGCCACAGTTTTAGAAGTGCTTTTTCTCTTCTAAAGAAGGGGTGCCAATACTTTTGTCCATATAGTGCATGTACAAGTCATTAGTGTTTGGTGATGAGTCTCATTTAAAGTCACCCCAGAGGTGTTCAGCTGCTTTCTGCAGACCAGTCAAGTTCTTCCACACTGACTGAATCATCATTTCTCTTTGATTCTTGTCTTATACACAGAGACACTGTCATGTTAGAATAGAAAAGAGTCCAAACTGTTGCTATACAATTAGATTCCCTACAATATCATTATATGCTTAAACATTAAGATTTGTACTCATGGAGATTACTAAAGTAGTCAAACCTTTCATTAGAAGGGGTGCCAATACTTTTGGAAATATAGTGTATATGCATTCTGCAAACTGCATTATTTATATTTTTTTTTCTGGATCATATTTCTTATAAAATTACAGTTTAATAAAAAACTAATAAACTAACTGCCCACTTCAAGAGTATGGTAAAATGAAGCGCTTGAATCAGTGTCAGCATATATTTTAATATTTTGTAATACTTCAGAAGTATTGCATTTTATCAGTTACTTGTAGGGAATAATGTTAATGTTAATGTATTGCTGTTTCCTAAACCTCAGGGAAGAATTGAAGTACAAAATGTTGCACCGTCACCTTCTTCACATTTATTTTCATGCGCTTTGCTTTGAATCTCTCGTTGTGATGATGTGATTCACCTTGGAACTAGTTCGTTTGTCTTAAACTCAACTTAATTAAAGAATTTCATGCTTATAAAGAAAATGCTTCAGGAACCCAAGTCACTGAAAAAGAGGCAGTGTTGTTATTGTGCATTTAATTATTTGTTAGTTATTTTGTAGTTTTTGTTAATTGAAATAAAATATAAATATTAGATTTAATTGAAATACATCTGCAATAAAATATCAATATTAGATGAAAAACATAAAAAGTTAAAGCACTAAAAATAAAGATAAATTACATACAGAGAAAAAAAAACTAATACAAATGGCAAAGGCACATCAAATTACTAAAACTTAAAACTAAATTGAAAACGGGAAAAAACGTGTATATATATTTAATAGTAATGCTATGATAGTGTATAAATAATACTAAAATAAATAACGCTCCAAAGTGAGCAGTCACTGTTGTACTCTATTACAGGCATGTCAATCATGGCTCCTGATTGATACTTGTTCATATGATTACATTTATATTAATTAAATGCTGATGTGCTCCTAAAGGCATGTGTGACTGTTTTGCAGATGAATCCGGCACACAGAAGGCGGGGCCAGTGGAAGCCACGCCCACACAGAGTCCCGCCCCGACGGGAGAGGAGGCAGTTCTGATAGAGCAGCTGAGAAGGGTGCGGCAAACAAACTGCTTTTCCATCATGTATTATTTATTTATTGATTATACATACATGCATATACACTACCAGTCAAAAGTTTTTGGACAATAAGATTTGTAATGTTTTTTAAAGTCTCTAATGCTCACCGAGCCTGCATTTATTTGGTCCAAAGTACAGCAAAAACAGTACAATTTTGATATATTTGTACTATTTAAAATAACTGTCTTCTATTTAAAATATATGTTTAAATGTAATTTATTTCTGTGATCAAAGCTGTATTTTCAGCATCATTACTCATTACTCACACACAATACAAATATATATATATATAAACAAAAATAAACAATACAAAACATTTAAGGTCTTCAGAAATCACTCTTATATGCTGCTCAAAAGACAATTATTATTATTCTTAATTATTATTATTAATGTTGAAAACAGCTGAGCAGAATTTTCATGTTTCTTTGATAAATCGAAAATTCAAAAGAACAGCATTTATCTGAAATAGAAATCTTTAGTAACATTATAAATGTCTTTTTCATCACTTTTGATAGATTTAAAGCATCCTTGCTAAATAAAAGTATTAATTTCTATAACCCCCCCCTCCCCCGCCACACAAAAAAATTATACCGACTCCAAGTGTATAATGTTACAAAACCTTTTTATTTCAGATAAATGCAGATTTTTAGATCTTTCTATTATCAAAGAATCCTAAAAGGTACTCAACTGTTTGATATATTGATAATAATAATAATAAATGTTTCTTGAGCAGCAAATCAGCTTATTATACTGATTTCTGAAGATCATGTGACACTGAAGACTGGAGTAATGATGCTGAAAATACAGATTTGATCACAGGAATAAATTACATTTTAACATATTTTAAAATAGAAAGCAGTTATTTTAAATAGTTTGAAAATATTGCTGCTTTTACTGTATTTTGGCTCAAATAAATGCAGGCATGGTGAGCAGAAGAGTGTTCTTTAAAAAAAATGTTTTAACTTTTGACTGGTAGTGTGTGTATATTTTTCTTTACAAATGATTTTGTCCTGCTGTAAGTCTCATTTTGCAACCCTGTAGAACATCGAGTGCCGACTCAAGGTGTCCTTACCCACTGATCTCGGGGCAGCTTTGACTGACGGGGTCGTGTTGTGCCATCTGGCCAACCATGTGCGTCCCCGGTCCATACCGAGCATCCATGTCCCCTCACCGGCAGTGGTGAGAGACTCTCTGGGTTCGCTTGGGTTTCTGTGTCTGTGCAGAGCATTGCATCGGTTTCATGTTTTCTTTCTTTCCAGCCCAAACTGACGATGGCCAAGTGTCGACGAAATGTGGAGAACTTCCTAGAGGCCTGCCGCAGGATCGGAGTTCCTCAGGTATTCTTTAAAACCAAAATAACTTCTGTTTCATGTGTGTGACCCTGGAGCATAAAAGCAGTCATACGGGTATATTTGTAGCAATTGCTAAAAATACATTGTATGGCTCAAAATTATACATTTCTCTTTTATGCCTTTTATTAGGATATTAAGATCATGGTCCATGAAGACATTTTGTAAATGTCCTACAGTAAATATATCAAAAAATGCATTGCTAAGAACTACATTTGAACAGCTTTAAAGGCGATTTTCTCAATATTTAGATTTTTTTGCACCCTCAGATTCCAGATTTTCAAATATAGTCCTATCATAACAAACCATACATCAATGGAAAGCATATTTGTTCATCATTTAGATCAGCGTTTCTCAAACTGTGGGGCGCGCCCCACTGGTGGGGAATAGAGACGTGACAGGTGGGGCGCGCCAAACGGGAGGAAATTTTCCTTTTTATGCCTTATATGGTAACGTGAGATCAAATCTTCCGGAATCTGGAGCAAGACCACGCACTAGACTAGAGAGTGACTGCGCGGTGTGTGTGTGTGTTCAACACGTCATCTCGGTTTCATTTTTGTATTCATGGTTACAAATGAAATGTTTAACCTTTTGAGCGGTATCCGGTTTGGTCCCATATATGGGATTTTTATTTCTGTGCTCCTGAGAGTACGGTCCCAGATATGGGATTTAGAATGTTCAGTGACGTGACATAACTGCCAGATTCAAATTGTGCTTTCGCGCGTTGGTTGGCGCTGAGCCAGAGAGGGACGCGCTCAGCGCTGTCATATATCACAACTATGCATTGTTTTCAACCTAATAATGTTTATTTTAGGTTTCAGCCATTTAAATACACATAAGCACTAGTAAAACAATACATTTGGAGTTTGTAAAATACACACTGATGTCTGTGGAAGCAGCAATAACAATCTATTCAAATATAATTTGACGACGTGTGTTATTCACATCAGACAAACATAGTGGAAGTAACTATAAAGTTTACTCTATTCTTCTCGGAGTTCACCGGCCACTTTCTTGCATGTATTTCGGGAGAAACTGATGACAGACAGGACTCTCTGAACTGAGTCGCAAAGAAACATGGTGGCGCCCATCTCACGTTATAGATCAAGATTATTTATAAAGGTTTTTAAACGACCAAACACACTCACTTACACATTTTTGAGAATCGGAATATCAGATAGTTGATGACATGGTAAGCAAGTTTGTGAATATTTTGAAATAAAAAAGGAAATTAAGCCGATCTGTCATACAGTGTTATTGTGGCTGCGGTGTGTCACGTGACAAATATGACGCGTCGCCATGGAAACATTAAGCGGGAATGTTATAAAATAACAGTCGCCTAGAAAAAAACAAGTATGATATAATTTTTGAATTTCATGCAAGTTATTATGACACAGCTGCACTTTTATTTTTCTTTATTTTTGAACTTTCTGTTATTTTATGTATAGTTATGTTTTATGTATAGTTTGTATTTTAGATACAACTTGTTACTCTGATATTACTTGTTAGTTCAATAAATTGGAACATGTTAAGCTTGTTGCGCATTTCATTAGCATTGTGTTGGGGCGATGGGGGCAGGTGGGGCTTTAAAATTCCCCCTTGTCTAAAGTGGGGAATGACCAAAAAAGTTTGAGAACCACTGATTTAGATGGTGTATAAATCACAATTTCATAAAAATGACTAGTTTTGTGCTCCAGGGTCACATTTGCTTGCAGGATCCTCTAGTGCCTTCACGTTAAATCGCCAATACTTCTAACTCTTTCTCTCTCTTCCTCCTCTCCCTTCCCATTTAAAACCATCAACCCCTCCCTCCTTGTGTTTTATTTGAACGCTCCTTTACCTCCTCGGCTGGGCTCTGTGGGCAGGATAGTTTGTGTTCAGCGGGTGACGTGTTGAAAGGGGAGCTGGTTTGTGTGTTTAGGCTGGTTGAGGCCTTGCTCTCTCTGGCACCGCCTACCTTTCACTCCGCTCCTTCTTCCCAGCTGGCTGGATTTGCCCTTTTCTACCTGTCAGTCATGTCGCTGCTATGTGCTCTCTACTGCCACCTGGTGCCAAGCCTTTGAATCACTCAAATAGACTGTGTCTTTGCAGAAGTACACACTAGCTGGTGTTCATGCACACAGATGTTACGTTCATAGTGCATACGATCATACTTCGCTAAGCTCCGCCCCCTCTGAGTAAAGTCTTTATAAAATAACATTCATGCATATTTCATAATGGGATACGATTTGGTTTAATGGTATTATTACATAGACTGGAAAGAGTACAACAAAAAAAAAATCTTGTGCCATTTATTAAAGGAAATTATTTGTACTACTGTTCAGTTTGAGTATTTTTTTTTTATATTTTGGGAACAAGTTTCTTCTGCTCACAGTCACCAAGGCTGTATTTGTTTGACCAAAAATACAGTACAAATTTTGAAATATTATTAACATTTAAAACAGCTGTTTTCTATGTGAATATGTGTTAAACTGTAATTTATTTCTATGATGCGCAGCTGTATTTTCAGCATCATTACTCCAGTCTTCAGCGTCACATGATCTTCAGAAATCATAATAATAAACTGATTTACTGCTCAATATACATTTCTGTTTATTATCAATGTTGAAAACGGTTGTGCTGCACAATATTTTTGTTGGAAACTGTGATAAATTGTATTTTTCAGGATGCTCCGATGAATATAAAGTTCAAAAGAACAGCGTTTATTTGAAATAGAAATCTTTTAGGACATTATAAATGTCTTTACTGTCACTTCTGATCAATTTAATGCAGCCTCGCTGAATAAAAGTATGGATTAAAATGAAACCAAATAACCAAACGTCTCATTTGATGGTTTATAAACAGCAGCTGCTAATTATATTGTGTGATGTTCTAAGGCGGGGCTTAGCGAACAATCATTTGAGAGTGTGTAGAGAGCACATTTCCACAGCAAAAATCAAAAGTCCATCGAAAAGCACAAAGTTGGGCGTTATTCGCCCATTCAGCCTTAAACCAGACGACAGAACAAGCTGCCTGCTCCGTGGACGAGCCCTTTACTGTGCACAGGCTTTGAGTTTCCGAGGGTTTGTGTGAATAAAAAGCAAATGAGACCGAGTGGAGGATGCCAAACTATAAACTCCCTCCTGTTTAATCCCTTTGTGCCTTACTGTCCTCCACCTCACGGTTAACACTAGTTCAGCCTAACATAACAACTACTCACCTGCTGGTCATGCCGTATGAGTTGCTTTCTTCCATGAAACACAAAAGGAGAAATTAAAGTGAATGGTGTCGGATGTGGCATACGTGAAGTCTATTTATTCAAACAGAATTATCATATGGCTTCAAATAATATAATGCTCAAGTCATATCATAACATCAGTTCATATTATATGGTGCTTTATTGTTCTTATTAGAGCCTGACCGCCATAAAATGGGCCAAACATGTCACAAACCTCTGATTTGATAGTTAAACGTATATATATGCTAATTAATTATAATAATTTAGCATCTCGGGTAAGTGTGCGGCCATTCATAATTAGCATAATCCCGCCCACAAATTTAAATTACGTAACAGTAACAGACTGCCTTCTCTTTTTTGGCTCCAGTATATTGCATAAATTCAAAATAAATTAATACAAAATTATTATATTAAAGCTTTAAGCTTGCAGGCGAATATTGCTGGTGCTTAGAATAACTATGATTAATAAAAAAAATCATCAATCGTTTTTGCTTATCAATGAAGTTTATTTTTGGTTAAACTAATTGATTTAGTTAAAAAAACAAACATTTTATTTAATATATTTGTTATAATTGTATTGTACAGTACAATAATATTGATATTTATTCATTTATCAGATGCTTTTATCCAAAATTACTTATTTTTATGATTTATTTATAATAATATTGTAGCAGTATTAAATGTTATTATGACAAAGTGTTATCAAAATTCTTAAAAATAAGAATACTTTTACGTAAACAAACTTCTGCTTGTGTTTCATCGAGTGAAGCTTATTATGTGGAAAAAAGCAGCTGGGACTTTCTGTTAAACGTCTCCTTTTGTGCAGAAAGTAAATCGTGCACATTTGAAGTGATGTAAATAACGTCAGAATTGGACTTTTTTTGGCTGAACTAACCCTTTAAATAGTTATAAAAGCACTCGTATCCCTGCAGTTATCAAGCATGTTGTCGGTCTGCTCCAGAACACCGTACACACCTGTTGTTGATGAATAGCTGTACAGTGTAACACACAGCGGTCGAGTGTGTGAGCATTTGTGTGCCATATTGCCTGGTTTTCCTACAGTCTGACTGTCCTCTGCTTTTCTACAATAAATCTAAGCTCATGTATCTGCTGTCGACGTGTTTCATCACTAGTTAAGTTGTGCATTTGAGTGAGCGTCGCAGCTTTATATGATAGATATATGGCAGCTAGTTTGATTTATCGCTCATGTTTTTAGCACAAATAATGCAGGATGATTTCCACACGCTGGTCTTTAGTTTAAGATCACTAACTCTGCAATAACGCCCTTGACTAATACTTCACTTCATTTATGGTATCTGACTATTTGACGATTTTTCCATTCCTCCATCGTTGTTTATTGTCATGATTATGCTTTCTATATAAGTTAAGTTCTTCCTTAGTTGTACCTTATCTGCTTTAAGTTCCTCCATTTTATAGTTCACCCAAAAATGAACATTTGCTGGAAATGTGCTCACCATCCGAGATGTATACGAGTGTGTTTCTTCATCAGGTTTGGAGAAATGTGTCTCAGCAATGGATGTGTTGCAGTGAATGGGTGCCGTCAGAATGAGAGTCAATGGATGCTCTGCAGTGAATGGGTGCCGTGAGAATGAGAGGCAATGGATGCTCTGCAGTGAATGGGTGCCGTGAGAATGAGAGGCAATGGATGCTCTGCAGTGAATGGGTGCCGTCAGAATGAGAGTCAATGGATGCTCTGCAGTGAATGGGTGCCGTCAGAATGAGAGTCAATGGATGCTCTGCAGTGAATGGGTGCCGTCAGAATGAGAGTCAATGGATGCTCTGCAGTGAATGGGTGCCGTCAGAATGAGAGTCTGATAAAAACATCACATCACTCGAGTCCATCAGTTATCATCTGGAGAAGACAAAACCTGAAACACATCCAGCGTTACGACATCTATAACTAATACTGAATCCATAATAATGCTTCCTCCAGTGAAAAAGTGTTCTGCTCTGAATCAGAAGAGAAATATGTGTCTGGATTTTGATGTGAGAGACAACAGCCGATGCACTTTTTCACTGGAGGAAGCGTTATTATGGATTATTGACTCATATTTTGTTAAAAACGTCTTAATGATATTTTAACTGATGGACTGGAGTGGTGTGGATTAGTGCTGGAAAAAAGACAAATTTGAGTTTAAAATACAAATCCACATTTGAATGCAAAAAAACATTGCAGTCAAATTGACGTGACGATGCAGGTGTCATTGCATTTGAATGCTTTTAGCCTATCCAGTCGAAGCCACTAGATGCGGCGCTACTATGATGTTCATTCACAATTTTGTGGAAAAAGTGAACATCATTTCGGATATATTTATCGTATTTTCTTTAGGGATATCTATCAGCGTTGCACTCGCGTCTCGCACATAAGAGCGCCGCATGTTTAGAGAAGCCATGTCAAATTAATGTAAGTTCAGCTTTTATAAAACATTTCTCATAACTTTATGGCGGTTTTTCCCCATCCCACTGCATCTCGTTTTTATAAATTAAAAAGTACTCTTTGTGATTTGGTTTTCGGTGTTTTTTTAAACTACACATACATACATTTTGTTTTGTTTCTAATTGTTTAAGCAACTTAATTAATTATAAATGGTTTATAGACATTATTTTAAACATTATGCACTTTTTTCAAAGGTAGTCGTGTTATTTTATTGCTTTGAAGAAACGTTCATTAGTAATATTTTGCCCTCTTCTGGCCTCGAGAGAAGACAAAAGCTTTTTTCCCCTAACTGAAATTATGCATTTTAAATTCGAATATAATTTGAATATTGATAATATTTAAGTACAAAATTCCGAATTTAGTTTTTCAGCCATTTTGACAGCCCTAGTGTGGATTATTGTGGATTATTGTGATGTTTTTATCAGACTCTCATTCTGACGGCACCCATTCACTGCAGAGCATCCATTGCTGAGACACTGATGCAGAGACACATTTCTCCAAATTTTTCTGACATTTTCATTTTTGGGTGAACTATTCCTTTGATCATTTCATTTTTTAAGTTATATTAATTTAATAATTTGTTTCTCCATTGACACCCTTTTTGTCCCTTTTTTTGTTCGCCCCCCGCTCTCTCTCTCTCTCTCGCTCTCTCTCTCTCTCTCTCTCTCTTTCTGTGTGTGTGTGTGTGCGTGCGTGTGCGTGTGCATGCGTCCGTGTATGCGTGTGTCCGTGTATGCGTGTGTCCGTGTGTGTGTGTGTGTGTGTGTGTGTGTGTGTGTGCGTCCGTGCGTGCGTGTGCGTCCGTGTGTGCGTGCATGCGTGTGTGTGTGTGTGTGTGTGTGTGTGTGTGCGTGTGTGTGCGTGCGTCCGTGTGTGTGTGTGCGTGCGTGTGTGTGTGTGTGCGCGTGCGGCCGTGTTTGTCCGTGTGTGCGTGCGTCCGTGTGTGTGTGCGTGTGTGCGTCCGTGTGTGTGTGTGCATCTGTGTGTCTGTGTGTGTGCGCATCCGTGTGTGTGTGACCGTGTGTGCGTCCGTGTGTGTGTGTGTGCGTCCGTCCGTGTGTGTGTGCGTGCGTGCGTCTGTGTGTGTGTGCGTGTGTGCGTGCGTCCGTGTGTGTGTGTGCGTGTGTGTGTGTGTGTGTGTGCGTGTGTGTGTGTGTGCGTGCGTCCGTGTGTGTGCGTCCGTGTGTGTGTGTGTGCATGCGTCCGTGTTTGTGTGTGTGTGTGTGCGTGCGTCCGTGTATGTGTGTGCGGCCGCAGAACCAGCTGTGTCTCCCTCTGCACATCCTGGAAGAGAGAGGTTTGCCTCAGGTGGCCGTGACGGTCCGTGTCCTCCTGGAGCTGGCTCCTCCGAAACACACGCCGTCCCCGACCGGCCCCAGCACCGCCTCCCCCCTCGCTCTGTAGGAATCTCCTCCCAGCGGCTCAGAGATCTTTCAGAGACTCCTTTCTGTTCTTGAGTGCCTCATGAACGGTTCTGTAACGGTAACACGCTCACACACTACCTGCTCGGTGAACACACACACACTCTTCAAACCCCGACCAGCCCTCAGAGGAGAGGAGAAGAGACGACTGACCGACAGACACGTCCAGAGACTTCTTTGAAGCTATATTTCTATTTCGTTTTAACAGTTGTATACTTTAATATCTCTAACTATTATGGGTGGTGTTATTTTGTATTATTATTATTATTGACTCTCAAATGATGTGGGAATGAGAGTTGTCCAGAACTACCCAAGCTTACGTACGTATCTGAGTTTCATTGTCTGGTGGTTAAATCTCACAAAACCTGCCGGTCACATTTCACCCTGAAATAAAAATATGATATCATACTTGCAGAAATTGAAACATATTTTCTAGGACTTTTAAGATGTGACATTATTTTCCTGACATAAAAAAAATTATCATTATCAAAATGCAAAAATATAATTCAAAGAAATGTATGTATTATTTCAATAAAAAAGTAACTTTTTTTGTTTCATTTAAATCATACAGAATTTGTTTGCATTATAATGCAGTTAAAATATTTTTAAAAATTAGACAATTATTTAAACCTTTTTTTTAGAACCATTAGGATTTTTGTGACATTATTTTCATGACATACAAAACAAATTCTCATTATCACAATGCAAAAATGTAATTTAAAGAAAATTCTGTATTTAAATTAAAATTAAGCTTTTTTTTCATTTATATAATGCAGAATTTTCTTTGCATCATAATGCAGTGAAAAAATATTTAAAACATGTTGTTTATTGCATTATATGCTAAGAAAAGTATTTAAAAAAAATTATGACCATTAAAATTTTTGTGATATTATTTTCATGATGTATAAAACAAATTCTCATTATCATAATGCAAAACTGTATGCAAAGACAATTATGTATTATAAAAAAAAATAATTTAACAATTTGGTTAAATACAGAATTTTCTTTGCATTATAATGCAGTAAAATAAAATCATTTTTTATTGCATTATATTGCTAAGAAAAGTATCAAAATATATTTTTTAGGGCTTTTGTGATTAGTTGTATGACATGCCAAACAAATTCTCATCATCACAATGCAAAAATATAATATATTATTTACATTGAAAAGTATTTTAATTTATTAAATGAATCAAATGTATTAAATAAGCTATTGTACATAAATGTGTACATTTTAATTCATAAGGATTTAAATAATCGTCGTATAGCTGTATCTTTACTGTATTACAGTAATAAGAATAACTACTAAATAATGAGATAAAAATATCCAAATGCATCATAATGAGCATAACTTTTGATGAAAATAATGTCATAATGCAAAAAATATAAGTGCAATCTTTAAGAAAAGCAGAAATACGCTTTTGTTATTTTAGGTGAAGTGCGGCGTGTTTTGGTGAGATTGGACCGTGAGCGTTTAATTAGCAGACATTCACTAGATTAACAGACGGAGATGTGATCCGCTGAGATAATCGCACGAGAAGAAAACATTATTGACCTTGTAAAGCTGAGAGTTATATTAGCATGATGGGCACAATTTTATACAACACAGATATATGTAAAGATGTTTGAAACACGTGTTCTGTTTTAATAGCCTTGGTCGCGTGGAGCTGAGTTCTGTTGTGTTGATATGTTCCTGGTCCTGCATGCAAGGGATTCTGGGTGTTGGGAGTTTGGACTGAAATGGGTTTATTTCCTTGTTATTCAGATTGTTACGTTGCCACCGTTGCATGGCTTTGCTTATGGTTTGTCTGCCACCACACACACACATCTCTCCGGTGGTTTAGAGCTGGATGTGTGTGTTGTTCACTGGTTTAGAGCTGGATGTGTGTGTGTTGTTCACTGGTTTTAGGCGGGTTGTTCCCGCTCGGTTCTGCCGTACTGGTGTGAGTCTTCCCAGCAGTGCTGGTTTCCACGCTCAAACCGGAGCGATGCTCAAGAGCATGACCAGGTCATTTCACCACGAAATCTAAAGAAATAAACCACATGTGTTCGGTTTTCATGACAATTAAGCACATTTTTACTGTAAAATCATGTAGTATTTAAATTGCACAAAATATAAAACATGCATTTTTTGCATGATTAATGCTAAGTTTTTTATTTAAAAAAAAAAAAAAAAAAAATTATTTTGCATTATAATGCAGTGAATAAAAAAATAATTATCTGCGTTATAATGCTAAGAAAAATCTTTAAACATTTAATTTAAATAATTGTCTTGGCTTATTAAATATATAATAAGGTGATAATAAACATGTTTTTTTTATTATGATGCTATGATTTCATTATATTGCAATGAAAATCTAGTCTTTGTTTGAAACTAGACCTCTTCATTGTATTATAACGCAAAGAACATAAACCTGTTTTAAATGTTATTTTCAACTGTATTAAATATTAGCTCTTATTTTTGATATATAAGTCAAAAAATTAAATAAAATCAGATTCGCCATTACGAATAATATGAATTGTAAAAAGGTAAAGCATTTTGCTGATGAAAATGAATTTATTTTTCATATTTATTGCAAAAATGTGCTTATTTATTATGAGAAAAAAAAATCTTTATGCAAAATATTCTTCTTTTATGGTGAACCGTGACCTGGATATGTTTTCATGAGATTCACTCATATGATCAAGCACACGCAGTACTGAAGATAATAATGCAGCATTTATGATTTATGAAAAGTCCTCATGTTTAATATGACTGATAAAAGAGAAGCAGACATGACAATATAGTTAAAGTTACTATTTTACCGTGCTTTATTAGACGGAAGTTAAAGCGGTAGAAAGTAGGGGTGTGCGATATTGAAAAAAATGTCTCGATATTTTTTCGATAACATAATTAGACGATATTTTGCCGAGTGTGTTATTGTGCTGATATCTGAATACTGTGCACAGCTGCAGTTTATGATATTCTTCATATTCTGTGTGCTCAGTTCACTTCAGTGATTAATTCATATTTTTATTTAAGTTTAAATTAGATTTTTACCTTTTAATAAAGCAATTTTGTTTCTAAAAGTGTACATCTTTTGAGTCAAATTGTTACATTTAACCAGACAATTAAGATAACACACATTTAGGCTGTTACTAAACAAATGAAACCAGTATTATTAACATTAATCTGCAGAAGTTGCATCTGAAGATGTATTTAGACACAGTTTAATGCAGCTCAGAGTGATTTAACCAGTTACAAATGATCCTTTTTTTACATTTTAAACATAAAACATTGAATACTGATATTTACAATTATTAAAAAAATGAAAATAGACTTTAAATGTGAAATTAACCACGTCACGATTAACAAGTGAGTCGTTGCGACTGAACCGAATCATTTAAACGATTGAATCATTCAGGAACGAATCACTTCGACTGAACCGAATCATTTAAACGATTCATTGAATCATTCAGGAACGAATCACTGAGACTGAACCAAGTCATTTAAACGATTGATTCATTCAGGAACGAATCACTTCGACTGAACCGAATCATTTAAACGATTCATTGAATAATTCAGGAACGAATCACTTCAACTGAACCGAATCATTTAAACGATTGAATCATTCAGGAACGAATCACTGAGACTGAACCGAGTCATTTAAACGATTGATTCATTCAGGAACGAGTCACTGAGACTCAAAACATCGCTGTAGCGGTTTGGAATAATTTTTTGTCGGCGAAATGCAGCAAAAACAGGCAATATGGTGTCTAAAACGTAAGTCTCTTGATATTAGCTTATTGTTTAATGAACTGTTGTATAAAATCAATATCACATTTGTAATCATGCTTATTTTTGAAGAAAAAACGGCACCCTTCCTGTGATTTTAACTATATGAAACGTAAATATATACATTTTCTGCCCCCATATCTTGAATTTTGCGATCACTCTTAATGCATTTTAATCGACTGAATCATGCAGTGAAGGAACACGCTATAAACGCGCGCATGCACTGTTTAACCCCTTCATCACCACGCAGGCTAATGTATGTGTTTAACCCCTTCATCACCACGCAGGATAATGTATGCGTGCACTATGTAGGTGTTAGTTGTTTTTTTTGCAAAATACTCGATATTGTCAAATTGCACAACAATTACGATAATATCGCAGACGATATATATCGCACACCCCTAGTAGAAAGCTTTGCGAACGCTTTTGTATAGGTGTGTTTTTGACTAAGGTTATTTCCCCAGCACAGATCATGTCGTTTCTTCTGCAGGGTTTGTCCCTGCGTGTCTGTACAGTAAATAAATACATTCCATACGTTTACAAGTATGAACCACTGTCCACCCGATGTGTGCTTTCAGACGAGCCCGAACATCAGCTGCGTAATTACACCGCAAACACTTCTCCCTGCTAAACATTTGTACTTCGGAAAAAAGATTGTATTTGTGAAATACATGAATAAAAAGTTTCCCCATTTATGCAGTGCTGTCATTTATTTGCACACCTTTGATTCCATTGGGTTTGGATGCACCGTGTTTGCATACATTTACATTTATGCATTTAGCAGACGCTTCGATTCAGGTTATACATCAGTATGTGTGTTCCCTGGGAATCGAACCCACAACCTTTGCGCTGCTAACGCAATGCTCTACCACTGAGCCACAGGAACGTGCATTAATAACACATTTTGATCACGAGGCAGTTGTGCTCGTCTTCTCTTATCTCCTGTTTCAGTCTCTTTATTCTCATGCAATCATTTAAATGCAACTCAGCATTTCATCTTAACATCATTTTATTTTTAAAAAAAATGCATGGATTTTTTTTTTAATTCTTGACTAGCTTCTGATTGCTGGAAATGTTTATTCTGGAGCTTTATTTAATCCTGTGTGTGTCCGTTCTCGTGTAAGATGTCAGCGACTGAAGAGTGTTTTGGTGTTTTGTCACTGGTCAGATGTGCTGTTTGTCTCTGGACTGAAGGAACGGAGCGTGACGTTTGTGGAAAACAAACACATGTTTATTAATGTTCAGAAATCTGGAGGTGGCTCAAGATTGGAAATGCATCTGAATGAGCTGCAGGGGGATGTTCAGGGAGTTTCCTCTGAAATATCATAATTGTAAAATCAGTAAACGAGTGTCCTGTAACGAGTCGTTCTTTATATTGTGAACAGCCATTGTTTACGACTATCCTCACTGAGCTTTGTAAATGTAGTTGTGCTTTATGAAAACAGGTTTGTAATGTTGACATGCGTGCAGCAGCTGACAGAACTGAATATATTCAGAAGATAATGGTGAGTATTTACAGTCTTTATACTTGTCGAAGCATTTAAGAGCAAAGGTGGAACTGTTATTTAATACTGAGGTGCATTTCTTACAGATAACAGGACAAGTTTCACTCTTTCTGATTTCATCTTGATTTGTTGATGTGAGTTTCAGTCAGGGTTGTTAAATGGATAAATTATCCTGAGGTAAGTTACTTTTAAAAGTAATGCATTACAATATTGCGTTACTCCCTAAAAAAATAACTGTTACTAAGTTACTTTATATGGAAAGTAATCTGTCATGTCACTTTTGCATTACTTCAAATTTCTCATCTGGGCTGGGCTTATTAGCATGACTTCGTAGCACAATTTGCCAAAGCATACTATAAAATGTATATACAACAATAACATTGGCAAATATAAAAGCCATTTTAAAATCAAAATCCCGAACCGACTCAAATGAAAAGATTCGCGGTCCCGAACCGACTCAAATGATTCGCGGTCCCGAACCGACTCAATGATGAACACATTCGCTCTCTCTCTCTCTCTTGCTCCGCGGTCCCGATCTAACTCAAATGATTCGCGGTCCCGAACCGACTCAAATGATTCGCGGTCCCGAACCGACTCAAATGATTCGCGGTCCCGAACCGACTCAAATGATTCGCGGTCCCGAACTGACTCAAATGATTCGCGCTCCGCGGTCCCGACCTGACTCAAATGATTCTCTCTCTCTCTTGCGGTCCCGAACTCGACTCAAATGATTCGCGGTCCCGAACTGACTCAAATGATTCGCTCTCGCTCCTCTCTCTCGGTCCCGAACCGTCTGTGAGTCTCAAATGATTCGCGGTCCCGAACCGAGTCTCAAATGATTCGCGGTCCCGAACCGACTCAAATGATTCGCGGTCCCGAACCGTCTGTGAGTCTCAAATGATTCGCGCTCCGCGGTCCCGACCTGACTCAAATGACTTGAGCAAGGTGCCCGCTGCCCACTGAGGTGCCCACGGCTCCGGGTGTGTGTGAGTCTCTCTCTCTCCCTCTCTCTCTCTCTGCTCTCTCACCATACTCACTCACTCACTTGGCCGTATGTCACGTCACTTTCACTTTTCCCTCTCTTTTCTCGCTTTTTAAGGTTTCGCTATCACAGAATCTGTCTCCCGAAAAGCTCTCTCTCTCTCCCTCTCTCTCTCTTGCTCTCTCACCTTCACTTGACAAAAGTGAAAGAACTGCTGTGTGGACCAGCGCGCTCTCTCTCTCTCTCTCCCCCCCCCCCTCTCTCCTGTCTGTCTATGAGTGTGTTGATGCATCATCAAACGCTCGTCTGTTTCTGTCGAGTTTCTCAGCAGCTGCTGAGCAGAAACACATAACCAGTTACTGTTACATGACAACAGCTGTAACCGCACAGAACAAGAGCAATCACTGCCAGACTAGTCATAGTCTCCGTTTAGCAACTCAATCCATGAGTCACTTTTGAATAACCAGCACTTTCATAAAGCAATGTTTTGCTCAAAAATGATATCACGTGTAGCCTAAAATGACCAGGTCCATTACATTCACTTACATTAGGCCTATACGATAAAGATAAGACAGCATATACTGCGCTCTACAGACAACAGAATATCACGAGTAAATGATTTCCATCGGTTTTACATTTAAGTCCAAACTTCTTGTAACTATTATTATTATTATCTTTGCCAACTTAGTTAATGTAATTATATGAGCTGTGTTTAATAACTCTCATTTCTTTTTGCTAGTAATCAATAGTGTTATTTATTTCAAGAGATAAAAAAAGAGAAATAAGATAAAAACAAAAAAATTATGAATATGATATTTAGCTCACAGGAAAATAAGATTTATTAAATAAGTATCACATTTTCAATACAAATTACATTTCTATTAGTAAACTCAAATTTATGATTCACATAACATTTGAATATGTCTCCAAGAGAAGAGCAATTGCAGAATTAATGTAAAGAGGTTTCAGGGCTTTCTAAACCGAACAAATATCATTCTTTGATCAATATTAATACCATTCTATGAAACAGACTTTAATGTAATTTCCATCTGAGATAATAACCAAACTCAGGGAATATAAGAGATTACATAAGGCACAGAAATTTTTGAGACCAAACTCTATTTTTTTTTTTTTTTTTTATAATAAAACTGGTATTTGTTATCATATTATTTTAATATTTTAATGCACAAATCGTGTTGTAATACCACGTGTGTCCGGTAGAGGTCACGAGAGTGCTTCAGAGGGGCTTTATCAGTGATGATTGAGATTATTACATTATTATGCCATCTCACAAGATGAATATGCACATTAGGAGTGGATTTGTGTTACTGTACTTCATCCGTCTTTGTTTATGCTTATCAAATCAACCTTTTCCCCTCACGACCGAATGCATGCCAGCAGACAGCATCTGATTTCCCCAAATGTGATGCATGGCTTTATCGCTAATTAAGAAATATGCAAATGAAGGCAGGCTCAATGACGAATGTTTTCTCCCTAAGGCTTTAATTGATTATATCACACGAGAGAGAGTTTCTATAGAGAACTGCAGAAACATCACACCTCGATTTCTTTTCTTGTTTAGATGTATCAGTATTGTGCAAGTCAAATACGCTCTGAATTCAATTCAAGAAGGATTAGGTATCACTTTTGCATGGAGCAAGTCATAAACTTTATTGTTTTGTCTTACTTAAATCTGTATTAGGCCTATGCATACTGCTATTGTCAGGGGCGTAGATTACGCAGGGGGCGTGTCCGAGTAAAAGGTTTCAGGAAGCAGTGTGAATAAATATAGATTTAATTTAATAAGTGCCCGGATAGTCTGTGCATGAGCTGATGTTTTATTCGGACCCAGAATAACACGAGATGAACATCACGAAGCGCTAAACACTCATTACACGCAGTGTGTGTTCATTACTCGACGCTCTCGCGCAGGAAGTGCACCAGGAAATTCCTAATATGGGCAAATGTCCAGCTATAACTGAATGAAAACAGAAAAAACGGACGAGTATGGAATTGCGATTGCGACAATATATGGTTTATTTGGGTTTTTCACATCAAAAATCTAATCAAATCACTTTTATTGTCACACCACAGCACGAGTGCCATGGTGAGTGAAATTGTTGAGAGCGTGCTCCGGACAGTGCAAAAAAAACACACAATAAAAATAAACAATTTACATCTAGACAGTACCTATACTTACAGATTATACAGAAGACAATGTGCAAAAAAAAATACACATACATATACTCAGTACACACAGTGTACTATTAGACATACTTACAGTTATCATTACACACCATATGTACACATATATACACACAGTGTACTATTAGACATACTTACAGTCATCATTACACACCATATGTACACATATATACACACAGTGTACTATTAGACATACTTACAGTCATCATTACACACCATATGTACACATATATACACACAGTGTACTATTAGACATACTTACAGTCATCATTACACATCATATGTACACATATATACACACAGTGTACTATTAGACATACTTACAGTCATCATTACACACCATATGTACACATATATACACACAGTGTACTATTAGACATACTTACAGTCATCATTACACACCATATGTACACATATATACACACAGTGTACTATTAGACATACTTACAGTCATCATTACACACCATATGTACACATATATACACACAGTGTACTATTAGACATACTTACAGTCATCATTACACACCATATGTACACATATATACACAGAGTGTACTATTAGACATACTTACAGTCATCATTACACACCATATGTACACATATATACACTCAGTGTACTATTAGACATACTTACAGTCATCATTACATACCATATGTACACATATATACACACAGTGTACTATTAGACATACTTACAGTCATCATACACACCATATGTACACATATATACACACAGTGTACTATTAGACATACTTACAGTCATCATTACACACCATATGTACACATATATACACACAGTGTACTATTAGACATACTTACAGTCGTCATTACACACCATATGTACACATATATACACACAGTGTACTATTAGACATACTTACAGTCGTCATTACACACCATATGTACACATATATACACACAGTGTACTATTAGACATACTTACAGTCATCATTACACACCATATGTACACATATATACACACAGTGTACTATTAGACATACTTACAGTCGTCATTACACACCATATGTACACATATATACACACAGTGTACTATTAGACATACGTACAGTCATCACTACACACCATATGTACACATATATACACACAGTGTACTATTAGACATACTTACAGTCGTCATTACACACCATATGTACACATATATACACACAGTGTACTATTAGACATACAGTCGTCATTACACACCATATGTACACATATATACACACAGTGTACTATTAGACATACTTACAGTCGTCATTACACACCATATGTACACATATATACACACAGTGTACTATTAGACATACTTACAGTCGTCATTACACACCATATGTACACATATATACACACAGTGTACTATTAGACATACTTACAGTCGTCATTACACACCATATGTACACATATATACACACAGTGTACTATTAGACATACACAGTCGTCATACACACCATATGTACACATATATACACACAGTGTACTATTAGACATACTTACAGTCGTCACACACACCATATGTACACATATATACACACAGTGTACTATTAGACATACTTACAGTCGTCATTACACACCATATGTACACATATATACACACAGTGTACTATTAGACATACTTACAGTCGTCATTACACACCATATGTACACATATATACACACAGTGTACTATTAGACATACTTACAGTCGTCATTACACACCATATGTACACATATATACACACAGTGTACTATTAGACATACTTACATTCATCATTACACACCATATGTACACATATATACACACAGTGTACTATTAGACATACGTACAGTCATCACTACACACCATATGTACACATATATACACACAGTGTACTATTAGACATACTTACAGTTATCATTACACACCATATGTACACATATATACACACAGTGTACTATTAGACATACTTACAGTCATCATTACACACCATATGTACACATATATACACACAGTGTACTATTAGACATACTTACAGTCATCATTACACACCATATGTACACATATATACACACAGTGTACTATTAGACATACTTACAGTTATCATTACACACCATATGTACACATATATACACACAGTGTACTATTAGACATACTTACAGTTATCATTACACACCATATGTACACATATATACACACAGTGTACTATTAGACATACTTACAGTCATCATTACACACCATATGTACACATATATACACACAGTGTACTATTAGACATACTTACAGTTATCATTACACACCATATGTACACATATATACACACAGTGTACTATTAGACATACTTACAGTCATCATTACACACCATATGTACACATATATACACACAGTGTACTATTAGACATACTTACAGTTATCATTACACACCATATGTACACATATATACACACAGTGTACTATTAGACATACTTACAGTTATCATTACACACCATATGTACACATATATACACACAGTGTACTATTAGACATACTTACAGTCATCATTACACACCATATGTACACATATATACACTCAGTGTACTATTAGACATACTTAGTTATCAATACACATTATACACCCTATGTACAGTGAAGGTGCAACAGATTATATATTATACAGTATATTTGTGCAACAATACAGATTAGTTGTGCAAAGGTGCAACAGATTATACATATGCAATATTTTTCAATCATCTTCATCTAATAAATAAAGTATATGTATAATGCAATAATTGACATAGCATTCAAACTATTCTGCCCTAATATGTGATAAAAGATGCTTGTAGTATAGAAACAAATCATTATTATTGGTTATTGTCCAGCAGTGTATCTGATTTCAAAGCCAAGTAAAAGTTAGAAAAAGTAGAAAAATTAAAGTTTCCTATAAAAGTTTTTGAACGTTAATATTTTTTAAGTCTTTCTGCTCACCAAAAATCACTTATTTTATCCAAAAGTAGGCCTACAGCAAAATAGTGAAATATTTCCACTATTTAAAATAACTGTTTTCTATTTGAATATATTATAAAATGTAATTTATTGTGATTTCAAAGACGAATTTTTAGCATCATTAAAGTCACACGATCATTCATAAAAAAAAACATCATTCCGATATTCTAAAAAAACATCTATTATGATGATGATGATTGAAACAGCGGAGTATAATTGTTCAGATTTCTTTAATAAGCAGAAAGGTCAGAAGAACAGCTTTTATCTGAAATAGAAATCTTTTGTAACATTATAAATGTCTTTATCATCACTGTTGATCAATTTAAACCATCCTTGCTAAATTATAGTATTCATTTCTATCATTTATTTTCCTAAATAAATAAATAAAATAATTATACTGACTCTAAGCTTTTGAATGGTATAGTTACGAAAGCTTTTTATTTCAGATAAATGCTTATCTTCAGATCATCAAAAAATCTTGAAAAAATGTACTCAACTGTTTTAAATATTAATAATATTAATAGGTTTCTTGAGCAATAAATCAGCATATTAGAATGATTTCTGAAGATCATGTGACACAAGACAGGAGTAATGATGCTGAAAATACAGCTTTGATCACAGAAATAAATTATATTTTAACATATATTCACACATGTGTTCCTGTGGCTCAGTGGTAGAGCATTGTGTTAGCAGCGCAAAGGTTGTGGGTTCGATTCCCAGACACACATACTGACAGTAAATGCATAACCTGAATGCACTGTAAGTCTCTTTGCATACAAGCGTCTGCTAAATACATATAAATGTAAAACTGTATTTTGGATCAAATCAATGCAGGCTCGGTGAACAGAGACTTCTTTAAAAAAACATTCAACATCTTACTGTTCAAAAATGTTTGACTGGTAGGTTATATACACTACAGAAATGTTATATTGTAATGTGATATATTACACTTCTGAAATGATGGCTATTGTCTTTGAATCAGGTCATTTATTTATTGCATCGCTGATCAAAATGAGCATTTGTTTGCCTGTCGAGCTTCACTTTCTGCCCAAACAGACGGTCTGGGTTTAGTTTAGTGAATAATACGCCAGATTATGGACGCTGAAGATGTCAGATGTGTGTTGTTTGACAGAACAGCTGTGTCTCACAGGAGCAGATGTCCCACGAGATCCAGAGACCAAGAGCGGTTTTACTTTCCCGTCATCACATTTTAACTTTCCTGTTGTCACAGGACGTATTGAAGAGCTCGTGTTTTTATTAATGGATAATAAGCTGCACTTTGGATAAAAGTGTCTGTTAATTGCATACGTAAAACAAATCATTAAGACATTTAAACTTCAAAATATCGTTTGGATAAAATATGAGACTGTATTCTGTAATAATAATCTCTGGTGAAAACGTGTTCTGGTCTGAATCAGGAGAGAAATCTGCAAAACGGCTTTAAACTAATACGTGTCTGGATTTTGATACGAGAGATGACAGGAGATGGGAAGAAGTGTTATTATGGACTCATATTTGAGTTAAAAACATCTTAATGAGGGATGTGTTTCAGGTTTTGTCTTCTCCAGATGATAACTGATGGACTGGAGTGCTGTGATGTTTTTATCAGACTCTCATTCTGACGGCACCCATTCACTGCAGAGCATCCATTGACTCTCATTCTGACGGCACCCATTCACTGCAGAGCATCCATTGACTCTCATTCTGACGGCACCCATTCACTGCAGAGCATCCATTGACTCTCATTCTGACGGCACCCATTCACTGCAGAGCATCCATTGACTCTCATTCTGACGGCACCCATTCACTGCAGAGCATCCATTGACTCTCATTCTGACGGCACCCATTCACTGCAGAGCATCCATTGACTCTCATTCTGACGGCACCCATTCACTGCAGAGCATCCATTGACTCTCATTCTGACGGCACCCATTCACTGCAGAGCATCCATTGACTCTCATTCTGACGGCACCCATTCACTGCAGAGCATCCATTGACTCTCATTCTGACGGCACCCATTCACTGCAGAGCATCCATTGACTCTCATTCTGACGGCACCCATTCACTGCAGAGCATCCATTGACTCTCATTCTGACGGCACCCATTCACTGCAGAGCATCCATTGCTGAGACACTTGTCCAAACCTGAGACAAACTCCTAATCTTGGATGGCCTGCGGGTGAGTGCATTTTTGTGTGAACTGTTCCTTTAAATAATTAACCCTGGCTTTCTGTTTGAATTCAACGCCTGTCTTTATTGTGCCTGATACTGAAGCTGTTTGTTAGTTGTGAATTTGAGTTGAAGATCCTGTGGGTTTGAGCCTCGTCATGCATGCACCGACAGCTAACGATCAATTAGGGACTCGCATGCATGACTCCATCTAACATGAAAATACTGCGTGACACAATGACAGCCAGACAGAACGTATACATAGTGTATATACTCACTAACTCACTATTGTTTACAGCAGAAACTGACATCAGCGTGTTCTTATGTTAACAACACTATGCCATTCATTATCATAATTGCATATATTTTTTATTTAGTGGTTGTCTTAATGCATTCTGGGATTGCTTTCTCCGTGAGGTGCAAAAGCCTTAAAAGAAGGCATGCTTATGGGCTTTAAATGCTGTCAGTGATGAAGTGAAGCCGGAGATGTTCTCATACAGCTGTCATAGTATTGTCACTAACTGAATACAAAATCACATTATTAAAAAAAAATGTCTGCCTTGACTCTCTTTGTTTCTCGCTCTTTCATCAGACTTGTTGCAGAAAAAAGATGGAAAAGAAAAAAAGGGTTATTATTTCTTCAAGTGCTTCAGATAATAGAGAGACTGAAATCAGAATCACTCAACTTTGCAGCCGCAAATATGATTTTTTATTAATAAGGTGAGCTATGTATAATTTGTGTTATGACCAACGTTTTATATTACGGCGTTTATTTCAAGTCACAGAATGCACTTATTTTGTTGCAGTTATTTATGTGCATACATTTAAAGTTAATTGTATTAAACATTTCTATCAATTTGTGTTACACAGTTTTGACAAACATTGTGATGCATATATAATTGTATATATTTCTGCATAAATATGACCCAAAACATCATCAGATTTTCTTATACGTCCTGAAAGAACACAAAGAGAACTGAATCAGATATTTTCTCTGTCATTTATTTATTGATAAAATGATCCAGTGTTAGCGTTGCAGGAGTATGTGACTCTTCTTTCAGTATCTGCTGTGATGCTCTTTTGCTGCAGCAACTGAAGGTACTTTCTTTAAATGCTGATCAGTCCTGAACAATGACTTGTAGGAGTTTTAGTTCAGAATGGGTCAGTCGTGGTCTAATGGATAGAGTGTTGGACTTGTAACCCGAGGTTGTGGGTTCGAATCTCGGCTCCAGCTAGAATTGTCCACGACTGAGGTGAGACACTTGAGCAAGGCACCGAACCCCAAAACTGCTCCCCGTCTGTCCACTGCTCCAGGTGTGTGTGTGTGTGTGTGTGTGTGTGTGTGTGTGTCCACTGCTCCAAGTGTGTGTGTCCACTGCTCCAGGTGTGTGTGTGTGTGTGTGTGTGTGTGTGTGTCCACTGCTTCAGGTGTGTGTGTGTGTGTGTGTTCTTAATCAGATGTCCTGGAGTTTTTCTTCAGGATTTGCTGGTATAATTCAGAATTCATTGTTCCTTCAGTGATGGCGGTCTGTCCCGGCCCAGATGCAGCTTAACAGGCCCAAGCCATGATACGTCCTCCACCATGTTTCACAGATGAGAGACGATGCTTAAGCTGAATGCCGTTCTTTTCTCCGAACATAATAGCTTCTCATTTAAACCAGCCATTAAACTTTCTCCAATAGTCTTGTCCTCATGATCTTCACCAAGCGATTGTCTATTTGGAGAGCTTTCTTCTTGAACATCCGTGTTGTCCTGATGCTGGGCTCGTGAACATTAACTCTAGTCAATGTGAGAAAGGTCTTTAGTTGCGTAGAAGTTAACCTGGGAAGTGCTGCAAGCTCGCAGACTGATACACGTTCTGCTTTGGACTGATAATTTTCCTGAATAAATAAATGACAAAGAAAATATTTCTGCCTCATTTGTTTTATTGGGTTCTCTTTGTCTACTTTCAGCAAAAATCTGATGATGTTTTGGATCATTTATGCCAAAATATAGGAAATTCTTTCAAACTTTCAAGCAGCACTGTGTGTGTGTGTGTGTGTGTGTGTGTGTGTGTGTGAGTGTGAGTGTGTGTCCCTCTCTGTGAAATCCAGGCTAAAGTCTCAATCTAATTATGAGATAACAAGCATAAAAGTTTGATTTCTACCATTCATTTCACTATAATTTCAAAATGTAACATGACCTTACACAGTTAATGTTAAAGATATCAAGGTTAGGTTTTCACACAATGTTCTTTACCATATGAAGAATGATATTTTGTAGAAAACAGCAAATCACAAAAAAATGACTTTAGCTGGGTTTTCACAGAGAGGGTCACACACACACACACACACACACACTCACACACACACACACACACACACTCACACTCACACTCACACTCACACACACACACACACACACACACACACATATATATATGCAATTTCTGCACTCAAGAAAACCGTGTGTGTGTATGACTGACAAATATGCATCACGTTAAGTTTATTAGTTAAAACTGTAATCCAAATGGATGGAAATTTTACACGCAATTCATATAGATAAATACATAAATCTTAAATTCAGGCATATGAATTTAATAAGAAGTTATTTTTTTTCCAAAAATTAGATCACAAAATATTTATTTTATGTAGAAATGCATATTATTTGATAATCCGATATAATGATTTAATATGTATGTAATATTTTAGCTGGTGAAGCATTGAACCAGATCAGTTTCTGGGTATGTATTAGACACGTTTCAACACAGAACTCAGGCTTTCTGGGCTCTGATCCTCGGCCCGTCGGGTTCACAGCTCACCGTCTCAATCAGCATCACACGCTGTGTTTGCACGAGGACACGAGGGTCAGCTCTCTCTATAACGGCCGATGCTCTGGTAACTTTGATCAACACTAGACGTATGTGGTGACAGCATCATGGCAGAGTCTGAGGATATCATTAGAGTGACGTAGATTTATGCGCTGACTTGTGAAGAGCTTTAACGAGGCCGGCCACACTGCAATAATACATGGTCCGTCTGGATATAACTGCAGTGCGTCTGGATATCATCTGAAGGGATTTATAGAGGACTTTACAGCTTAACGCTCCACGGATGCTTTATTTACACTGACTGTTGTTCCAGTGTTATTGCAGTCATCACTGAGATATTAACATATATATATTTATATTATAAATCAATTTTAATTTTCATATGTTTTAGTAGTGTTTTTGTCATTTTTAGCAGTTTTTATTTTTAATGTCGTGTGCACAGTTATTAGTTATTTTAGTGCATCAAGTTAATACATTATGCATTTGACCAAACATATTTAACATTAATGTAGTTTCTTTGATCTGTTCATGAACGAAGACAAGTCACACAAGACGTCCGTGATTGATTAGATATGAATATTGTCATTGGTGCAAGAAATATGTGCATTTATATAGTCAGCCAATTATCATCTCATTTCAAGTATAGGCTATTTATGATCTAATTAAATTTGAAATTGAATTCTAAAATAACTAATATTAACTTGCATGATGTGAATATATGTTTAAATATAATTTATTTCTGTGATCAAATCTGTATTTTCAGCATCATTACTCCAGTCTTCAGTGTCACATGATCTTCAGAAATCATAATAATATACTGATTTACTGCTCAAGAAATATTTCTGATTATTATCAATATTGATAGTTCAAAATAACATAATTTGTTAAAAAAATATTTATAGCATTATAAATGTCTTTACTGCATCAATTTAATGCATCCCTGCAGAATATTAGCATTCATTTCTAAAAAAAAAACTGACTTTTGAACAGCGGTGTTTGCAAATAAAAATTAAATATTGATTCAATATGTTCAATAGAGCACTTATTTCACTCAGCATTGTGGAAAATTATGATTAATATTAGCTGGATTCGTTGGCATATTTATAATTTAGTTGTATGTAAGTACAATGACAATAAACAATCTGAATCTTTAGTTAAAAAATATGTGAAACGCCTGTTGGTTATTTTAAACAATATTTTACTGATTATTGTATCAGATGTTTTCAGACTGACATCTATAATTGAATGCGCTTCAAACTATTACCAGATGAATTTGTGCCAAAATACCGCCTGCGTTGACATCGGATCTGTGCCATCCACATGACATCATGAATGTGTTTCTCCACCTGTGCGTGCTTGTATAGTTGTGTGTATTTAGTTGTTGAGCTCTCACTGTTTACATGAGTCACTTATACGCTGCTCTCTGGAATACTGGATTCTGATTGGCCAGCACTGAGTCACATGTTTGTATAATGACCTCTAAACTGTTTTTATCTCTAGATATTGTCATACAGATAAATGAGAAGCAGTTATACTGACTTCAGTGTTTGTTTTAATACACATGGTGAGTATGAATCCTTTGATAGATAGCTAAATATTAATATTTCATTCTTGTGTAGTTATTCATTCAAGTAGCTACAATACAGGATAGTGTGTTATTATCACAAAATGCATTTCTTTCTGTGCATGCGGGAATAATCACACATTTTTACACACTAACAATCCAAAATTTGGGGGAAATTAAAAATAATAACACTTTTGTTCATTAAGCATGCATTGCATTGACCAAAAGTGACTGTAAATGCATTTTTTATGTTTATTTTACATATTTTATTAGACATTTCAGACATTTTCCCCATAAACAAGTGACATGAATTTGTTCCACAATACAGCAGATTTAGATTTGGACATCCAGCTCCTGACATCCGTTTACAGTATTTCTCTATGCATGATTATATAAGACATATAAGTTATACAGTGAAATTATTTATAATTTACATTTATGCATTAGCAGACGCTTTTATCCAAAGCCACTTACAGTGCATTCAGGCTTTACTTTTTTTTTTTGGTCAGTATTATAGTATTTTTCAGTATTATAATGTCATAAAAGATTTCTATTTCTAATTAATGCCGTTCTTTTGAACTTTCAGTTCATCAAATAATTCTGAAAAAAGCACCGCGGTTTCCACAAATAATACAAAGAAGCTGCTTTCAACCGTTTTCTGTGGAAACCTGTTTCTGCCAAAGAATAAAAATTATTACAAAGACAATTGCAACTTTTTATCTAAAATTTTGGCCTTTTGTTCTTGCAATTACTAATAATTTACTAATAATTGATTTTTATTTTAGAAATTTGATTTCATGACAGAAACAAGAAAACAGATTTTTTTCTCTCTTAATTGTTTTGTCTGCAATGGAATAAAACTGTAATTACACATTTTCTCACAATTCTGACTTTTTATCTCACAATTCTGCCTTTTTTCTTGCAATAACTAATAATTTACTAATAATTTATTTTATTTTTTGCATGTTATTTCATGACAGAAACAAGAAAACTGATTTGTTTTCTCTCTAAATGTTTTGTCTGCCATGGAATAAAACTGTAATTACAACTTTTATCTCACAATTCTGACTTTTTTCTGATTCAGATTTTACATCTTGCACCCCCCCCCCCCCCCTCACCCCCTAAATAATAAAAATTTAAAAAGGGAATTTACTATTATTTCACAACTCTGACTGTTTTCTCAGATTTGCAAGATATAAACAGAATTGCGTGAAAGTCAGAATTGCGAGAAATATATATATATTTATATATTTTAATCAAACATGCTTCCATAGTTTTCCACAACGATCATCTTTATTTTAACATCAGTTTGATGTGTTTATATTGATGTGTTAATAACTAGTTTCAGTAGCTTGTAGTTTAAAGCTGAAGTGTGTCGCTTGTAAAAACCCTGATGTTTCAGAGGTTTCTCGAACCGTCCTACATTAAACTCCATGTCATCGTTTGAGGTGAATTGACTTCTAATTGTCTTTGCACATCAGACTGAGTTAAACGAACATCAGAAAGCATCAGACTGCTTTAAATACATTCAATTATTCCTAGCCAGTAGTTTGGAAAGGTTCAGTTTCTCTAACACTGAATACATTAAAACCTAGCCTCGAGCATAACTCTGGTTAAAATGTTAAACTCTTATCACGGCTCTAGGTGTTTCACCTCTATACTGCTTTAAACTGACCTTCATTTGATGCAAGGTGTATCAATGTATGCAAATGAATGCTAATGTTCATGAATATGCATTCTTTTGTCCATGCAGCACCTGCTGTGCTGTGAAGGCTTTGGCTCGTCTCATCGGCTCCTTCAAGGTATTCACAGCACATTACATCGTCTTGGTGTGTTTTGAGTCTCATAATGATGTCGGGTGGAGCGGTTAGGATACAACAGATGTTCATATGTTGAGAATAGCACACTATTTATCGTATGACAGTATACTGCGTAGATATGTACATTTGTGTATGCATGTATGGTAGTTGGGCATGCAAGCAAAAAACAAGTGTGTGTGTGTGTGTGTGTGTGTGTGTGTGTGTGTCTGTGTGTGTCTGTGTGTGTGTGTGTGTGTGTGTACCAACTTTTCAATAGATATAATTATCAACTGATGCATTAAATTGATCAAAAATGACAGTATGGTAGTTGGGCATGCAAGCAAAAAACAAGTGTGTGTGTGTGTGTGTGTGTGTGAGTGTGTGTGTGTGTGTGTGTGTGTGTGTGTGTGTGTGTGTGTGTGTGTACCAACTTTTCAATAGATATAATATCAACTGATGCATTAAATTGATCAAAAAGGACAGTAAAGACATTTGTAATGTTACAAAAGATTTCTATTTTTTTACATTGATAATAATCATAAATGTTTCTTCAGCAGTAAATCAGCATATTATTATGATTTCTGAAGATCATGTGACACTGAAGACTGGAGTAATGATGCTGAAAATACAGCTTTGATCACAGAAATAAATTATACTCTTACAGATATTCACATATAAAACAGTTATTAGAAATTGTAATAATATTTCATAATATTGCAGTATTTTTGATCAAATAAACGCAGCCTCGGTAAGGAGAAGAGACATAAAAAAGCTTACCGATCTTAAATATTGTATGCTTTATTCACAGACAAATGTATTACTTCAAAAACAAACCTTGATTTTTAAACTATATATATAATATTTATTCATTATATCACTCTGTTTTACTGTGCTGTATTCATTTATAAGTGCACAAGTATTTCCTTCAGTGCTTGAATTGCCATGTTTCAGCAGGGACTGAATGCTGTGTTATTTAGCTGTCATCCGTCATGTGTGTATGATATATATCATCTTTAATAACAACATTGATCAAGTTGCACTGACATGACAGGGTCAGGTGACCTATGAAAACAATGGCAGCCGGTTGAAGCAATTACGTGAATGAACGACAGCAGCGTTTCTGAACACAGCCCTTATTTCAAAGCATCCAGATACAAAATAAAAGTCATGGTTATTGAATACGAATCTCTTGTTTTGTTTCGAGTCACCCGATTGACATATTACGACACGTACAGGTGCATCTAAATAAATTACATTTTATTTCAGTAGCTCAACTCAAATTGTGAAACTCGTGTATTAAATAAATTCAATGCACACAGACTGAAGTAGTTTAAGTCTTTGGTTCTTTTAATCTCAACAAATTATAATACTTCATAAGACCAATAAAAAACATGTTTAGTGAATTGTTGGCCTTCTGGAAAGTGTGTTCATTTACTGTATATGTACTCAATACTTGGTAGGGGCTCATTTTGCTTTAATTACTGCCTCAATTTAGCGTGGCATGGAGGTGATCAGTTTGTGGCACTGCTGAGGTGGTGTGAAGCCCAGGTTTCTTTGACCGTGGCCTTCAGCTCATCTGCATGTTTTGGTCTCGTTTCTCATTTTCCTCTTGACAATACTCCATAGATTCTCTATGTTCAGGTCTGGCGAGTTTGCTGGCCAGTCAAGCACACCAACACCATGCTCATTTAACCAGCTTAACCAGCTGGGCAGGTGACAAATCCTGCTGGAAAATGAAATCAGCATCTTTAAAAAGCTGGTCAGCAGAAGGAAGCATGAAGTGCTCCAAAATGTCTTGGTAAACGGGTGCAGTGACGTTGGTTTTCAGAAAACACAATGGACCAACACCAGCAGATGACATTGAACCCAAATCATCACAGACTGTGGAAACTTCACACTGGACTTCAAGCAACTTATGCTATGAGCTTCTCCACCCTTCCTCCAGACTCTAGGACCTTGGTTTCCAAATGAAATGCAAAACTTGCTCTCATCTGAAAAGAGGACTTTGGACCACTGGGCAACCGTCCAGTTCTTCTTCTCTTAGTCCAGGTAAGACGCCTCTGATGAAAACTGTAGCCAAATTCCTCGACACGTCTGTGTGTGGTGCTCTTGATGCCTTGACCCCCGCCTCAGTCCATTCCTTGTGAAGTTCACCCAAATTCTTGAATTGATTTTTCTTGACAATCCTCATAAGCTGCGGTTCTCTCGGTTGGTTGTGCATCTTTTTCCTTCCACTCAACTTTCTGTTAACATGCTTGGATACAGCACTCTGTGAACAGCTTCTTTGGTAATGAATGTTTGTGTCTTCTCCTCCTTGTGAAGGGTGTCAATGATTGTCTTCTGGACAACTGTCAGATCAGCAGTCTTCCCCGTGATTGTGTAGCCTAGTGAACCAAACTGAGACCATTTTGAAGGCTCAGGAAACCTTTGCAGGTGTTTTGAGTTGATTAGCTGATTGGCATGTCACCATATTATAATTTGTTAAGATAGTGAATTGGTGGGTTTTTGTTAAATGTGAACCAAAATCATCACAATTAAAAGAACCAAAGACTTAAACTACTTCAGTCTGTGTGCTATTCATCAAAGAATCCTGAAAATGAAAAAGTATGATGGTTTACACACCAATATTCAGCAGCACAACTGTTTTCAACATTGATAATAATCAGAAATATCTCTTGAGCAGTAAATCAGTACATTATTATGATTTCTGAAGATCATGTAACACTGAAAACTGGAGTAATGATGCTGAAAATACAGCGCTGCATCACAGAAATAAATTACATTTTAACTGATATTCACATAGAAAACATCCATTTTAAATTAAAATAATATTTCACAATATTACAGATTTTACTGTATTTTTAATTGAATAAATTTAGCAGTAGTGAGCAGAAGAGGCTTATTTTTAAACAATAAAAAATCTTAACAGTCCCCAACTTTTTAATGATGGTGTGAATGTAGCAAATATGTATTCTTTATTCTCACACATTTTCATTACTTTTAAAACATGCACTTTATTTAATGTACTACTTTATTTTATCCATTAGATTTATGCAACAAATAATGAATGAATGGAAAAAATACACAAATACCGTCCATCCGTCCGCCAGAATTTGCCATATTTCAGCAGGGACTGACTGCTGTGTAATTTTACTGTCATCTGTGTATGATATACAGCACCTTTAAAAATAAAATTGTCACAAGCATTATTGATTTGATTCTGATTGGTTAAGAGTGTTCAATGGTGTTCGTCTTATTTCATTAGAAATGTTCCTCGGGCTGTTTCACGGTTTTTCTCAGTCGCTTTGGTGCATTTCTCAGATCAGAAATGACGTTTTCCAAACTACTTGTTCAACCTCCACATCATCGAGTCACTTGTGCACGTCATAAAAGCGGTTTCTCTTTCTTTTGAACAAGTTGTGATTGCTTTGATTCATGCAACTGATTATGTACATTTGTCTGCGCTTTCCTACATTTTCTGTTGCTAATATCATGTTGCTCAAAATGCATTATATAGTTCTCTGTGCAGTAGTCTTCTTACCCCTCAAAACATCTATTCAGTGGATGAACATCCAGAAAACGATCAGGGTCAACAGCCGAGAGGAAGAAGAGGAGTAACGAAGGTTTAATACAGTGACTGTGCAGTGTTATATTGACAACATGACTAAACATTTTGACTATCTTGTTTGAGAACATTGACACAAGGATTTTCATTCTCATGCCACTGATATGTTCATTGACATAAATACTTACTTTTGAGAGATGAACTAAAGATTTTGAGTGAGTAACAGGCTTTTGCAGGTACTCTATTGTGTGGTGCTGTTTGTACAAATTGTTTTGAGAAATGCACATACTACTTTGTAAATATTAAGGATGATTCGAGAAATGCACCAAAGCGACCGAGAAAAACTGTAAATTAACATGACTTTACGGAGTCATGTTATTGTAAACCAACTCGAAAAAGACACCGGGCAAGAGAATCAGACTAAAATGACAGTTTCTCACTTTCTGACTGACTGCTTTGAACTGAATTATTGTGTGAACTGATTTATTTGGGCTTGTGTTTGTCTCTCTGTACACAGTTATTTTTTCCTATTATTTATTTCTGCAATTCCCTCTCTTCACAGTTTGCCGTCCTCTGCTGTGCTTGATCAGATGTGACACTTTCAGCAGCAGTTAGAGGCTCTACGATACACACACACACACACACACACACACACACACACACACACACACACGCACATGCGCGTGTTCTTCTCCTTAATTTAAATCATTGATGCTTTGCTGATAAGTCATACAGGATTGTACTAGGGTGATGCAAGGTGGTTTGATCCTTGCTGGACCATGTCAGTTGATCCCACTATTTTTGTCAGCAGAGCAAATCTCCCCAAAATGACCATGTTGTGTCTAAAATGTCAGAATTAACTTATTTTTGTTTCTTGCTTGACTGCTGGATCATTGGCAGAGCTCAAACTTGTCTGTACAGTGTGTAAGCAGTGTTTTGTGATGTGATAGTCAGGTACAGTGTGTAAGCAGTGTTGTGTGATGTGATGGTCAGGTACAGTGTGTAAGCAGTGTTGTGTGATGGTCAGGTACAGTGTGTAAGCAGTGTTGTGTGATGTGATTGTCAGGTGCAGTGTTGTGTGATGTGATGGTCAGATACAGTGTGTAAGCAGTGTTGTGTGATGTGATGGTCAGGTACAGTGTGTAAGCAGTGTTGTGTGATGTGATTGTCAGGTGCAGTGTTGTGTGATGTGATGGTCAGGTACAGTGTGTAAGCAGTGTTGTGTGATGGTCAGGTACAGTGTGTAAGCGGTGTTTTGTGATGTGATGGTCAGGTACAGTGTGTAAGCGGTGTTATGAGATGTGATGGTCAGAAACAGTGTGTAAGCAGTGTTTTGTGATGTGATGTCAGGTACAGTGTGCAAGCAGTGTTTTGTGATGTGATGGTCAGGTACAGTGTGTAAGCAGTGTTGTGTGATGGGATGGTCAGGTACAGTGTGTAAGCAGTGTTTTGTGATGTGATAGTCAGGTACAGAGTGTAAGCAGTGTTGTGTGATGGGATGGTCAGGTACAGTGTGTAAGCAGTGTTTTGTGATGTGATGGTCAGGTACAGTGTGTAAGCAGTGTTTTGTGATGTGATGGTCAGGTACAGTGTCTAAGCAGTGTTTTGTGATGTGATGGTCAGGTACAGTGTGTAAGCAGTGTTTTGTGATGGGATGGTCAGGTACAGTGTGCAAGCAGTGTTGTGTGAATGTGATGGTTAGGTACAGTGTGTAAGCAGTGTTTTGTGATGTGATGGTCAGGTACAGTGTGTAAGCAGTGTTGTGTGATGGGATGGTCAGGCACAGTGTGTAAGCAGTGTTTTGTGATGTGATGGTCAGGTACAGTGTGTAAGCAGTGTTTCGTAAGGTGATAGTCAGGTACAGTGTATAAGCTGTTTTGTGATGTGATGGTCATGTACACTGCCTAAGCAGTGTTTTGTGATGTGATGGTCAGGTACACTGTCTAAGCAGTGTTTTGTGATGTGATGGTCAGGTACAGTGTGTAAGCGGTGTTTTGGGATGGTCAGGTACAGTGTGTAAGCAGTGTTTTGTGATGTGATGGTCAGGTACAGTGTGTAAGCAGTGTTTCTTAAGGTGATAGTCAGGTACAGTGTATAAGCTGTGTTTTGTGATGTGATGGTCAGGTACAGTGTGTAAGCAGTGTTTTGTGATGTGATGGTCATGTACAGTGTGTAAGCAGTGTTTTGTGATGTGATGGTCATGTACAGTGTCTAAGCAGTGTATTGTGATGGGATGGTCAGGCACAGTGTGTAAGCAGTGTTTTGGGATGTGATGGTCAGTTACAGTGTGTAAGCAGTGTTTTGGGATGTGATGGTCAGGTACAGTGTGTAAGCAGTGTTTTGTGATGTGATAGTCAGGTACAGTGTGTAAGCAGTGTTGTGTGATGTGATAGTCAGGTACAGTGTTGTGTGATGTGATGGTCAGGTACAGTGTGCAAGCAGTGTTGTGTGATGGGATGGTCAGGCACAGTGTGTAAGCAGTGTTTTGTGATGTGATGGTCAGGTACAGTGTGTAAGCAGTGTTTCGTAAGGTGATAGTCAGGTACAGTGTATAAGCTGTGTTTTGTGATGTGATGGTCATGTACACTGCCTAAGCAGTGTTGTGTGATGTGATGGTCAGGTACAGTGTGTAAGCAGTGTTGTGTGATGTGATGGTCAGGTACAGTGTGTAAGCAGTGTTGTGTGATGTGATGGTCAGGTACAGTGTGTAAGCAGTGTTGTGTGATGTGATGGTCAGGTACAGTGTGTAAGCAGTGTTTTGTGATGTGATGGTCAGGTACAGTGTGATGGTGAGAGTGCACGAGCACTGATGTGTGTGGCGTTGGGGAAAGCCTGTCTCCCGGCGCTGCGGCTCCATGTGATGGATCGGAGGAGATGTGCAGGTCCACAAGCATCAACACGAGCAGTGTGATCTCGCTCTCTTAGAAAACTGTGCTGTGTGTGTTGCATAACACCAGTCATTATGAGGCCATGCAGCACACACACAGCTCGTTGGTGTGTCTATCTACACTTTTTGTCCCCAAAAGTAGCTATATATAATTTTTGGGCATAACTAGAAGCATTTTCAAATGGAGGGGTGTATGTGCTGCATGTTTTGCCAAATTGATCAGAACACTAGTATTTTCACCAGATAAAATTATTTTTTTAAGTCAGTTATTTCTATTGTCTGCTGTAGTGTGTCAGGAGGAAATATCAGTGTATATTTCCAAACATTCATTTTTCCATTAATTGTATTCAAATAACTTTTGTGAAGAAATGTCAAATAATATATGAACAAACACAAATTATAATTGTTTGCATTAATTATAGTAATAGAATTAATTATAAGAGATAGATAGATAGATAGATAGATAGATAGATAGATAGATAGATGTAGAAACAACAGAAGTCTATGCTATTCATTAGATATTAGAAGTAAACCTGTGTTTTGCCAGTATTTCACTTCGTATGTGATCAAATATTCTCACAAAGATGGTAAAATCTGAAACGAGGTGCACTGTGTTGAGCAGCCGATGATTCCCATGAGAAAACATCTTTAATGAGAACACATAAATAATGACTTCATGAAAATGCAGAAAGGTTTATGTGAGTGTTAGGGCTAGATGATAGAACATATATTAAAATAGCATTAAATTACCATCAGTTTAAAAACCATATTAATCTCTATCATAATTGATGTTTGTGTGTGTGTGTGTGTGTGTGTGTGTGAGAGAGAGAGAGAGTGCGTGCGAGCGAGTGAGTGTGTGTGTGTGTGAGAGTGATTGTGTGTGTGTGTGTGTGTGTGTGTGTGTGCGCGTGTAGAGAGGTGAGATGTGTGTGTGCGAGAGAGAGAGAGTGTGTTAGTGTGTGCGCTTGTGCGTGTGTGTGTGTGCGCTTGTGCGTGTGTGTGTGTGTGTGTGTGTATGTGTGAGTGTGTGTGTGTGTGTGTGTGTGAGAGTGATTGTGCGTGAGAGAGTGTGTGTGTGTGCGTGCGAGTGAGAGTGTGTGTGTGTGTGTGTGTGTGTGTGTGTGTGTGTGTGTGCATGTTTATGTGGTTTATGAGGACACAAATTTGTATAATGACATGGGTATGACAGGTATTACAAGGAGAAGGTGATTTATGAGGACATTTTCAGTGTCCCCATAATTCAAAACGCTTATAAATCATACAGAGTAAGTTTTTTGGGGGAAAGTAGAAATGCACCGTCTCCTGTGAGGGCTAAGTTTAGGTGTAGGGTAGGTGTAGGGCAATAGCACATACAGCTTGTACAGTATAAAAACCATTACGCCTATGGAAAGTCCCCGTAAACCATAAAAACCAACATGTGTGTGTGTGTGTGTGTGTGTGTGTGAGTGTGTGTGTGTGTGTGTGTGTGTGTGTGTGAGAGAGTGTGCGTGCGTGCGAGTGTGTGCGTGTGTGTGTGTGTGTGAGTGAGTGAATGTGTGAGTGAGTGTGAGTGTGTATGTGTAAATACGTGAGTAGGTGAGGGAAATTCCACACTTTTAAATGAAGAACACAATTCTAAATTTTCATGATTATCTTTGAGATTCGATGATATTCCTTCCTTCCAATATTTGCTTCATTCAAATGACTGGCTGTTTAAACAGCCACTGATCATGAGCCAAATTAATATTTGTCCATCTCAACAGAAAGCCTCTATTTTAGGATATTCTGTATGCTATTTCCATAATTCATGCTGGGGCATTTTAGCATCGCTAATGCTGCTTTTGTGCGAGGCAAATTGAAATGGACGGTAATAACGGGAGTGATCTGAATCATTCTCGTTCTATTATTTTTGCACTCTCAGAACGGATTATAAAATTAGTGTCCAGACCCAGTTCTGTCTCCACCGCTCTCACTGTTTTCATAAACTGGGTCATGTAAAAAAAGATTAGCCCTCTCTCTTTGCCTTCCTTCAACTGCTGGTTCCCTATTGTTTTGAGGCAGGTGTGTAGTATGCAGTGTATGTATACTGTGCATAGTAGGAACATATTTAGCATGCATTGGCTAAAGCATGGAAGGGCTTAGTACTAAAGAATACTGTATAGTTTAGGCATTCAAATAAAAGTTTCGGACAGTAGTGTGCGATATTGTGTAGTGTGTTACTGGCTGCATTGCAGTCATTTATCATCTCAGAAATAAAACAAATGATATTTTTATTCAGATTTTGTGTAAAATTCACTTTTAGAGGTCAAAAATAGTGGCTGTTGTATATCATCTGGGTGTTCTGGATACAGAAAATATGCAATAACAGATATCTTTGATGAAATACACGTCTCTATCTATTTGTCTGTCCATCCTGCATTCTTTTTCCTCCAAGTCATATTGAAATATTGAAATATTCATATTGAAGGCAATGTTTAGGCAATAACACAAGCAAGTGTGCAGTTATTGTTACAATAACTACATTTGTGAGTGTAATTTGTGACCCTGGACAAAAGCAGTCTTAAGTCGCTGGAGTATATTTGTAGCAATAGCCAACAATACATTGTATATGTAACATTTATCCATTTTTATTTTATACTAAAAATCATTAGGATATTAAGATCATGTTCCAGGAAGATATTTAGTACATTTCCTACAGTAAATATTTCAAAACTTAATTTTTGATTAGTAATATGCATTGCTAAGAACTTAATTTGGACAACTTTAAAGATGATTTTCTCAATATTTCGATTTTTTTTGCACCCTTTTTGCATGATTTTCAAATATTGTCCGATCATAACAAACCATACATCAATGGAAAGATGATTTATTCAGATGAATCTTACTTTTGAATAATTGACGCTTATGACTGGTTTTGTTGTCCAGGGTCTCATATTGCTTTTATATAACAGTTAAACAAGGTCAAATTGAGTGATTTACATTTTAGACAGTGTTGGCATTTGTCATCTTTTTTTGCTCCGTTAACGAAAATAGTTCCAAATGAAGCCAGAATCAGAATCAATACAGTGAAGCATCCCAAGAATACTAAGTACATAACTCGGGCATTGAATGTGGCTAATTTAGTCTTAACTATATGATTCTAGTTTGATCATTGTTGTAATCTGCACTCTGCATGTTTGATTATCTCGTTGTTGTGTGTATTTATCGCTTGGAAGCCATTTGAAACCCATTTTTGTGCTTGTGTATGAAGACCAGAGTTAAGACGTCACCTGCAGACAGTGATAAGAGACGAGTGTGTTATTTCCAGGATCTCAGACACACTGATTGATCCGGATCGAAGTATAAACATTGATTAGAAGCACAGAACACCCCCACAGGCTATCAGAAACCCGGCATCATTTGTCCTGATGCTCCTTCCTCATCCAGAGTCTCTCTCTATCCGTCCATCTGTACAGCTGAAACCTGAATTACTTTTACACAAATGACACTATGGCAGTGTTTGAAATGGCATATTATCATACCGCTTATCAGTTTCCAGTATGAATACTGTGCATAGTATGAACATTTTCCGTATGCATGGAAAACCCAGATGACGTCGTCCTTTATTACAAGGATCTGCTAAACACAACCCAACACAGTTAAATACACCTGTCCAGAATGCCACGCTTCATTCCAGTTGTGTCCTCTGTAGAGGATATGGTTTGAGTGATTTCTCTGAGACGTTACATGTCACAGTTTTAAGTCCTGTATAGAGCACGTTTAGGGCTTCTCAGAGATACCAAATTATCCCTGTCCTTGGTCTTTACAAATGGATGACATGATCAAGCGTAATACCCTTATGGAAATATTATAATATATTAATCTGACTCATTTTCAAATTGTTTGCCATAAATCAACATCTCAGGAAAATGTTATGGTGTTTCAAATCAAAATATGACCTTTTGTTATGAAACAGGACACCAAGACTTAAAGCATGTTTATTACACATTTTGAAAGATACAGCAAATTAATAGAGAAAAAATTATATATCAATATTCCTATTAAATATTAGATGTTATTATGAAATTCTTGCTAATTATTACTCCCATTATTGCACTTATTTGTTCATTCTATGTTGCCCCAAAAACACATTAATATGTGAATCAAATGCAGTTTATAGACACATTGCATATAATGGAAAAACGAATTTATGGTCATTTTAAACACATTTTACATAAAGAAACATGTTTAAAAAAAGATATATTTCACAACATAGTTGAGAATCATCTTTTATATAAAGTTTTTTTTTTTATGTATTTGAGATTAAAACAAAAATCCTTTAAAAAATTGTTTTTCCTTTTCATGTCTATTTTTTTTTTTTTACAGGACTTTAAAGGTCCCCATGTCCTCTACAGAGCAAAATACAGTAAATATGTATTATTATATTTCCTCCAGGAACAGGGTTGGGAAATATTGTTCTACAGAAACATGTTGACTCCAAAGATAAGGTTTTACAGAGCAAATATATGTTTTAAAGTGATATCTTCATCCATTTACTCCTCTAATATTGTCAGTCATAATTAGAAGACATGATTATTTTGGGCCATCCTTGGTTCAGATGACAGATGTACTTGCTTCAATTAAACTTCTCAAGTCACTTTACAGACACTCTTATACTGTAAAGACTGGTCAAAGGCAGGGGATCCAAGTGCAGTAATATATGTTTATTAGACAGCGGCAGAATCACACAGGCAATGGTCAGCGGGCATAACAGGAATATCAGAGGCAAAGCAGAGACGTAAACAATACCAGGCAGAGGTCGAGGTCACAGGCACAGGTTCAGAGATCGAAGGTCGGGCAGTCCGGGGTCACACAGAGATAGCAGGATGAATGGGAGAACGCTCAGAAATGTAACCAGGGGAAAACAAGACTTCGCACTGGGTGAGTGTTTGTGTGCTGCTTTTATGTGAGAGAGAGAATGAGGTGCAGGTGTGGTGAGGCAATCAGAGTGATGAGTGAATGGTGACAGCTGTGTGATTGGTGTAATGGTGGACGGGAATGTGTGAGTGCAGTGCATGATGGGAAATGTAGTCCATGGGTGATGTGCAGTTTGAGTGAGTGGTAACCAGATTCATGACAGAGCCCCCCCCCAAAGAGCGGCTTCCAGACGCTTACACAAAGCATACTCCAGGAGGGTGGTGGAGCGGAGGTGGAACCGGGGGAGGGGACGGAGGGCCAGGTCCATGTGGGGCCAATGAGACAGGAGCCCACCAGGGCGGGGCGGAGGAGACAGCAGAGACGTGAGGTGACTCTGGCAGGTCAGCGGAGACGTGAGGTGACTCTGGCAGGTCAGCGGAGACGTGAGGTGACTCTGGCAGGTCAGCGGAGACGTGAGGTGACTCTGGCAGGTCAGCGGAGACGTGAGGTGACTCTGGCAGGTCAGCGGAGACGTGAGGTGACTCTGGCAGGTCAGCGGAGACGTGAGGTGACTCTGGCAGGTCAGCGGAGACGTGAGGTGACTCTGGCAGGTCAGCGGAGACGTGAGGTGACTCTGGCAGGTCAGCGGAGACGTGAGGTGACTCTGGCAGGTCAGCGGAGACGTGAGGTGACTCTGGCAGGTCAGCGGAGACGTGAGGTGACTCTGGCAGGTCAGCGGAGACGTGAGGTGACTCTGGCAGGTCAGCGGAGACGTGAGGTGACTCTGGCAGGTCAGCGGAGACGTGAGGTGACTCTGGCAGGTCAGCGGAGACGTGAGGTGACTCTGGCAGGTCAGCGGAGACGTGAGGTGACTCTGGCAGGTCAGCGGAGACGTGAGGTGACTCTGGCAGGTCAGCGGAGACGTGAGGTGACTCTGGCAGGTCAGCGGAGACGTGAGGTGACTCTGGCAGGTCAGCGGAGACGTGAGGTGACTCTGGCAGGTCAGCGGAGACGTGAGGTGACTCTGGCAGGTCAGCGGAGACGTGAGGTGACTCTGGCAGGTCAGCGGAGACGTGAGGTGACTCTGGCAGGTCAGCGGAGACGTGAGGTGACTCTGGCAGGTCAGCGGAGACGTGAGGTGACTCTGGCAGGTCAGCGGAGACGTGAGGTGACTCTGGCAGGTCAGCGGAGACGTGAGGTGACTCTGGCAGGTCAGCGGAGACGTGAGGTGACTCTGGCAGGTCAGCGGAGACGTGAGGTGACTCTGGCAGGTCAGCGGAGACGTGAGGTGACTCTGGCAGGTCAGCGGAGACGTGAGGTGACTCTGGCAGGTCAGCGGAGACGTGAGGTGACTCTGGCAGGTCAGCGGAGACGTGAGGTGACTCTGGCAGGTCAGCGGAGACGTGAGGTGACTCTGGCAGGTCAGCGGAGACGTGAGGTGACTCTGGCAGGTCAGCGGAGACGTGAGGTGACTCTGGCAGGTCAGCGGAGACGTGAGGTGACTCTGGCAGGTCAGCGGAGACGTGAGGTGACTCTGGCAGGTCAGCGGAGACGTGAGGTGACTCTGGCAGGTCAGCGGAGACGTGAGGTGACTCTGGCAGGTCAGCGGAGACGTGAGGTGACTCTGGCAGGTCAGCGGAGACGTGAGGTGACTCTGGCAGGTCAGCGGAGACGTGAGGTGACTCTGGCAGGTCAGCGGAGACGTGAGGTGACTCTGGCAGGTCAGCGGAGACGTGTGAGGTGACTCTGGCAGGTCAGCGGAGACGTGAGGTGACTCTGGCAGGTCAGCGGAGACGTGAGGTGACTCTGGCAGGTCAGCGGAGACGTGAGGTGACTCTGGCAGGTCAGCGGAGACGTGAGGTGACTCTGGCAGGTCAGCGGAGACGTGAGGTGACTCTGGCAGGTCAGCGGAGACGTGAGGTGACTCTGGCAGGTCGGCGGAGACGTGAGGTGACTCTGGCAGGTCGGCGGAGACGTGAGGTGACTCTGGCAGGTCGGCGGAGACGTGAGGTGACTCTGGCAGGTCGGCGGAGACGTGAGGTGACTCTGGCAGGTCGGCGGAGACGTGAGGTGACTCTGGCAGGTCGGCGGAGACGTGAGGTGACTCTGGCAGGTCGGCGGAGACGTGAGGTGACTCTGGCAGGTCGGCGGAGACGTGGGGTGACTCTGGCAGGTCGACGGAGACGTGGGGTGACTCTGGCAGGTCGACGGAGACGTGGGGTGACTCTGGCAGGTCGACGGAGACGTGGGGTGACTCTGGCAGGTCGACGGAGACGTGGAGTGACTCTGGCAGGTCGACGGAGACGTGGAGTGACTCTGGCAGGTCGACGGAGACGTGGAGTGACTCTGGCAGGTCGACGGAGACGTGGAGTGACTCTGGCAGGTCGACGGAGACGTGGAGTGACTCTGGCAGGTCGACGGAGACGTGGAGTGACTCTGGCAGGTCGACGGAGACGTGGAGTGACTCTGGCAGGTCGACGGAGACGTGGAGTGACTCTGGCAGGTCGACGGAGACGTGGAGTGACTCTGGCAGGTCGACGGAGACGTGGAGTGACTCTGGCAGGTCGACGGAGACGTGGAGTGACTCTGGCAGGTCGACGGAGACGTGGAGTGACTCTGGCAGGTCGACGGAGACGTGGAGTGACTCTGGCAGGTCGACGGAGACGTGGAGTGACTCTGGCAGGTCGACGGAGACGTGGAGTGACTCTGGCAGGTCGACGGAGACGTGGAGTGACTCTGGCAGGTCGACGGAGACGTGGAGTGACTCTGGCAGGTCGACGGAGACGTGGAGTGACTCTGGCAGGTCGACGGAGACGTGGAGTGACTCTGGCAGGTCGACGGAGACGTGGAGTGACTCTGGCAGATCAGGCGCCCACCAGGGCGGAGCAGACGAGACAGACACCCACCAGGGCGGAGCAGACGAGACAGACGCCCACCAGGGCGGAGCAGACGAGACAGACGCCCACCAGGGCGGAGCAGAGATAACTGGCCGAGACTGGGACCTAGAGGAGACGGAGACACAAGAGGCAGAGAGAGCACCTTTGGTTTCAGGAACCGAGGCAGGGAGTTTAAGCGGCCATGGTAGATCCGGGGCCTCGGGCAGCCATGATGGATCAGGGGACCTCATGGGCCATGGCGGGTCCAGGGTCTCCGTGAGCAATGGAGGGGAGCTCCCTCCATGAAAGTTCTTGGTGACCTCCACTACCTCGAGGGGGCACTCTGGAAGCGCTGAATCTCGGTGGCGCTCGGGCGGCTCTGACTCTCTTGGGCGCTCGGTAGAACTGGACGGAACCAGCGGAGGCATCGGTGAGCTGGACGGAACCATCGGTGAGCTGGACGGAACCAGCGGAGGCATCGGTGAGCTGGACGGAACCAGCGGAGGCATCGGTGAGCTGGACGGAACCAGCGGAGGCATCGGTGAGCTGGACGGGATCAGCGGAGGCATCGGTGAGCTGAACGGGATCAGCGGAGGCATCGGTGAGCTGAACGGGATCAGCGGAGGCATCGGTGAGCTGAACGGGATCAGCGGAGGCATCGGTGATGCTGAACGGGATCAGCGGAGGCATCGGAGAGCTGGGCGGGACCAGCGGAGACGAAGGAGAGCTGGGCGGGACCAGCGGAGACGAAGGAGAGCTGGGCGGGACCAGCGGAGACGAAGGAGAGCTGGGCGGGACCAGCGGAGACGAAGGAGAGCTGGGCGGGACCAGCGGAGACGACGGAGAGCTGGACTCTGCGAGCTCCTGGATCGGAGGCGAGCGGCTCTGGTGCGGACTCTGCGAGCTCTCTCGCGAGACGGGAGCGGGCTCTGGAGCGGACTCTGCGAGCTCCCGGGTCGGAGCGGGCTCTGGAGCGGACTCTGCGAGCTCCCGGATCGGAGCGGGCTCTGGAGCGGACTCTGCGAGCTCCCGGATCGGAGCGGGCTCTGGAGCGGACTCTGCGAGCTCCCGGATCGGAGCGGGCTCTGGAGCGGACTCTGCGAGCTCCCGGATCGGAGCGGGCTCTGGAGCGGACTCTGCGAGCTCCCGGATCGGAGCGGGCTCTGGAGCGGACTCTGCGAGCTCCCGGATCGGAGCGGGCTCTGGAGCGGACTCTGCGAGCTCCCGGATCGGAGCGGGCTCTGGAGCGGACTCTGCGAGCTCCCGGATCGGAGCGGGCTCTGGAACACCCCCAGTGAAGGAAGAGCCAGCACACGATAAAGCATAGTCCAAAAGGCCCCTCAAACTCCCATGATACACTCCTCCAGAAAACAAAGATTTGTTAAACCTGGCCTTGACCTGACTGGTGAGTCCGAAATAAAACAAGTTCTTGAACAGATACTCGTCGTACAACGGTACCTGGTAAGACAGCTCACAAAACTGGTGAACATACTCTTCCATAGTCAGGCCTCCCTGGCGAAGATGTAGGAGTAGGCTTATGCTGTCCATGGTTGAGCTGGGTAGGTGAGATGATGCTGCTGGATCTGAGTTGGCGAAGTCTTCTGTAAAGACTGGTCAAAGGCAGGGGATCCAAGTGCAGTAATATATGTTTATTAGACAGCGGCAGAATCACACAGGCAATGGTCAGCGGGCATAACAGGAATATCAGAGGCAAAGCAGAGACGTAAACAATACCAGGCAGAGGTCGAGGTCACAGGCACAGGTTCAGAGATCGAAGGTCGGGCAGTCCGGGGTCACACAGAGATAGCAGGATGAATGGGAGAACGCTCAGAAATGTAACCAGGGGAAAACAAGACTTCGCACTGGGTGAGTGTTTGTGTGCTGCTTTTATGTGAGAGAGAGAATGAGGTGCAGGTGTGGTGAGGCAATCAGAGTGATGAGTGAATGGTGACAGCTGTGTGATTGGTGTAATGGTGGACGGGAATGTGTGAGTGCAGTGCATGATGGGAAATGTAGTCCATGGGTGATGTGCAGTTTGAGTGAGTGGTAACCAGATTCATGACATATACATTTACAGTCTTAGACCTATCAGTATTTTTCTTCTTAAAGTCTTAGGTCAATAATGACCGTATGTTTCCATCTTTGAATTTGAGGGAATTTGTGAGAGTCTCAGCATTGCACTTTGGTACAATACTTGTACTTCCAGCGCCGGTCTCTGAAAAGCATGTAAAAAGACATATTATTAGTTTCATGTGCTATTATGATTCCAGCATCATATTTAAGTCTCCTGAACACCTTTACCAATATTCAAATAAACCAAATCATTAAAGTCGGGAAGACAGGTCACACATGCTGGAACATTAAACGAGTCAAGGCCAATTGTGTTAACATCTCAAAAATATTAAATGTTTTAAGAAGTTTTGAAAAGAGGCATACTAGGTCTCCTTAATATTTTAAATGCCAATACCAAATAAACCAACCCAATTTGGTCTTGAATCTTAATTCAGTTTGTTGGGTTTAAGATTTCTTAACTGAAAGAACTTAAACTAATGGCCAGAAAGTGGAGTGTGTGAATAGTTATAAATATAGTTCCTGTGGTTCAGTGGTAAGAGCAAAGGTTGTGGGTTCGATTCCCAGGGAACACACATACAAATGTATAGCCTGAATGCACTGTAAGTCGCTTTGGATAAAAGCATCTGCTAAATGCGTAAATGTAAATATCTGCTGCTAATAAATAGCGTTTTGCATCTTGTAATACGGAAAGCAGCCAATCATTATAGGCTTTACATGAAGCCGTTCTACGAGCATGTCGGATCATTTTGTGGAGCTGTACTTACTCGTGTTTATTGTCATGGTAGCTTTCAGCACCCACCAGGTAGTTCTGGTTTGGTACGGTCCAGTGGAAATACTCATCAAAGTAGTTCACATAAGTAGTCCACTCGCAGTCAGAGGTACAGAGGTCAATACTTCTACAGCAGTAAAACTGCTACCTGTGTAAAAAAACACATTAATGACATCGGCCCGGTGTGAAAACAGTCCAAAACCAGAGCTCACCGTCTGTCCTCGCGCTTGTTGTTGTGGTAGCTGCTCATTCCTGTCATGATGTGGTGTGGTGGACACTCATAGGTGAACTTTTGGTCAAAATCATTGACGTTAGGTGACAAGAAACAGTCTGAACTGGAATTGAAGGTGTCTTTACAGCCGAACTCCCATATTCGGTCCTCGTGACGATTTTGATGTTGGCTTATGCAGGGAAACATGATGTTCTGATTACATATAGATACTTTTATATTGTATTTCATTAGAATTCATACTTAAACTCAAGTATATTGATGTGAAATCTTTCTCATTTCCAGCTTACAGTATAATGTTTTGCCCGCTAAATGAATTATATCGTGTCCATTTTTGGCCCTTTATATTTTGAGTTGTAATGTAGTAATATTTTGACAGTATCTTTACCGAAGTGCAGTCTGCTTTCTACTCACCTCTTTATGTAGGATATTGACTGTCCCGAAGGGCACTTAAAATCTAGAGGCTCATCGAAAGTGTTCTCCCAGCGTAATTCTGTCAAATTTGATTCAGACTGAACACTTATAACATCAAGCTACCATACCGTTTAATTCAACTAAGCAGTTTCTCTTACATTTTCCCACCTTGTCCGTTGACCAAGAGAGCCGTCAGCAGTAGAAATGAAGCCGCTCTCCTCATGTTGTGGTCGAGTGAAGTTACAAAGACAACTTGTGAAAAACATCTGCTTTTATAAGGCCGTCATGAATCATGGTCACCTTTACGTAACATATGATCAGTCTGTTAATTAACAAGTGGGTTCTAGTCATGTTTGAACAGGTGGGACTGATTTCAAGGCAAAAACAAACCTTTACTTATTATCAGAAATGTTTTAGTTGCCAGCTCTTGGCATCCTTGAGAGGAAGTACAGGATCACAGAAAATAAGATTAAGTTCAAGAGTTTTCCTGATATGAAGCATGAACTTTCCTGGTATTTCTTACTATCTGTGCCAGGTCAAATTAAATGTATGTTATTGACTCTTTTGGAGAATCTTTGACACAGTTCACCCAGTCCGACCTGCTTAACTGTGTTGCTTTGTTCATGTTTGATCAGGGATTCATGGATTTTTGTCTGTGGGAAAATAGTTTATGTAGCTTTAACAGTAAAGATAGATAAGCAGAGCTGTAGTTAAACATGCCATGTTAGTTTTGTTTGAGTGCTTGAGGACAGCTAAACTTAATGAAAGATAAGTAGTGTACATTTACTCAGGGAAGCTGATAAGACTTTATAGTATATTTTTTAAATAATACAATCCGATTTGTTTAGGCAAATTCTCAAATAATTACACTCGCAATAAATCATGAGACGCTTGAGATGGATTTATTTCTTAATAAAAAAGGTGTGGTGTTAAATGCTAACCATGGCATTTTATGGGTCAATAATTGCATTACTAAATAACTCCTCTGTAAAGTAAATAAAATACCAGACTTGTTTTTCTTGCAGTTGCAAAGTTATAAAGTCAAATTTGGAAGATATAAACTTGCAACTTTGAGAAAAGTATTATACAGTATTATACCAGAATTGTGAGATGTAATCTCGTTATTACGATGTATAAACGTGCATTTGCTAGGTCAGAAGTGCCAAAAAATCAACCTTTGAGATGCTGTGCAATGCGATTGGTCCACTGATTAGTCCGGTTATCCAATCACATCCTCTGTAGAGGCAAATTTACATATGTTTTTATTGTTGTGCATGGAGGGATTTATTCAGCAAATGTGTTTCCATCATGGTGTGCATGCCTTCTAAACAGACAAAACATTTGCCTCAGTTGAGCGCTTATGTTTTATGATGCACATTTTTGGACTTTTTATGCACCGTGGCCGAGAGAACTCAACACACTGCAAATAGAAAAAACCACCCGCAAATTAAGAAAACAACTTCACAACCAAACAAAGAGACGCGCCACAAATACAATTCTGTGTTTGGTTGTGTTGTGAGCATTTGATGCACCTGCTGTCAAACCGATGAAGATGTTTTCTTGATTCGCTGGTGCTTTTTCTATCGGCATGTGTTTTCTTGAGCTCTCTCGTCCCCAGAGTTTCCCCAGAGTTTCCCCAGAGTTTTCCTCTGGAAATATCCCCAGAGTTTCACTTGGAAACAAGACAATAGTGTTTAAGACTTTCTTTATGAAAAGGCCTATGATATCGTTTTTAAACCTGTATGGATGGATGCACATACATGTGTATTTTCCCATTAAAATAAATCATTTGAAATCATGAAAATCAACAGAACACATGCAAGCAGAAATTTGATATGGTCATTCCCTTTATAAAGTGTCCTTTCAAGTAACGTCTTTATCGTGATGCAGACCAGATTACAACTAAACCAGAAAACGAATGATTGATCACATCATTCAATAACTGTTTGTGAATATGTTATCAAACCTGAACAGGCCTGGACATCTTCCTTAAAGTAAAAAAATATACAAACGCCTTTGTTAGAAATGTACCAAAGTTGGATATTCCATCAGGAAAATTATCCAATACAAACAAACAAAATAAATAAATAAAATAAGATAATCTGCCTATATGCCTTATTCCTAGAGAGTGCCTGTGAACCACATTTACGTGTGTGTGTGTGTGTGTGTGTGTGTACATGCATGTATATTATATTACCCCTAAGTTGTTGGTTTTGTTTAGTTTATTGATAACTTCACAGGTATAGGACCAATTATTCTTCAAGTACTGAAAGATTAATTAACGGAATTGTTAAGGAAGCTAAATCATTAAGTGCAATCAGATCCTGAATCAGTAAATCCTGACAATTCCCATCCCTAGTTAGTATGCTGCCTTAGTAGAGACCTGCATGTCGACAGCACAGCTCCTGGATCAAAGCTGCACACACTCATATATCATATAAGAGTACATGCACACACTGCAGGGCAGATGATCCTTCTCTGCTGTCCTCACAGTGTGTGTGTGTTTGATTAATTACACGGGCTGGTGTGGTGCCTCAGCAGGAAACTCACCGCAACACAAACCACCAAATACTGCGGTAAAACACATAAGTGCCCAGTTGCTGCTCTCTCTCTCACACATACACACACACACACACACACACACACACGCTCTCACACATACACACACACACACACACACACGCTCTCACACACACGCTCACACACACACACACGCTCACACATGCTCTCTCACACATACATACACACACACACACACACACACACACACACACACACACACACACGCTCACACACACACACACACACACACACACACACACACACACACAACACACACACACACACACACACACACGTTCATTATATAGAACAGCGTTTCTTCTCTGCTTGGCTCTCGAGGTGCAACAGAAGAGAGGAGATGTGGAACAGTGTTCAGTTATTACCTGGGGGCTTCGTATTAGTGCTGCTGGAGCCTGACGCCTCATTATAGAGTGAACCGAGTCTCAAGAGCTCTGACTATATGACCGTATCCTCTCTCTCTCTGTGTGTGTGTGTGTGCGTGCGTGCGTGCGTGTGTGCGTGTGTGTGTGCGTGTGTGTGTGTGTGTGTGTGTGGATTCACAGGATTCAACATCTGCTTTAGGCCTCAAACACTAATATATGGATGCAGATGCTTCTAGCTATGCAAGCAAAGCATTTTAAAATGTGTCAGACTTGTTTTAATCTGTACGTACCTGTATAGGATGCATATATTTATCTTGGCAACGTGTTAACATTTTACAGCAATTTCTCTTTTCCCTCTCTTTCTCTCTTCTTTATGTTTAGCTACCTGAATAACATCTGGTTTAGAAGAATAGTTCACCTAAATATTAAAATTAGCTGAAAATGTGCTCAACCTCAGTCCATCCTATATGTGTATGAGTTTGTTTCTTCATCAGGTTTGGAGAAATGTGTCATTGCATCAGTGTCTTAGCAATGGATGCTCTGCAGTGAATGGGTGCCGTCAGAATGAGAGTCTGATAAAAACATCACAATAATCCACAGCACTCCAGTCCATCAGTTAATGTCTGGAGAAGACAAAAGCTGAAACAAATCCAGCATTAATATGTTTTTACTAAAATACGAGTTTGTAATACATAACGATTCCTCAGTGAAAAAGTGTTCTGGTCTGAATCAGGAGAGAAATCTGCACAGATCAAAACAGCTCTAAACTAATGTGTGGCTGGATGGATTTAGACAACAGGAGATGACTTTTTCACTGGAGGAAGCGTTATTATATATTAAGGACTCATATTTGAGTTAAAACGTCTTTGGATTTGAAGCTTTTGTCTTCTCCAGATGTTAACTGATGGACTGGAGTGATGTTTTTATCAGACTCTCATTCTGACGGCACCCATTCACTGCAGCAGAGCATCCATTGCTGAGACACTGATGTAGTTTTTCCCAAACTTTTGACAGGTAGCTTGGCTTTATATGTAAACAGTATACATCTGAAGTACTTGTTTAGATCACTGGTTAATGTTTGTGTGTGTGTGTGTGTGTGTATGTGCACAAACCAAGGCTCCTTTGGGACAGTTTGGATTCGCACACACTGTGTTTCCAGACAATGAAATCTTCAGCCATTTAAGGTGGATGATAAACTCCATCCTCGGGCATCCAACAAAACCAATAGAAGGTCCCAGAATCCAAAGCAATCACTGTTGTGATGCTATGTTGGATCATCAGAAAATCATATTCACAGTTCCAATAAAAGCACAACATAAAATCCCAAGTGGAACGGCGCTCTGGTCTGAAGACCCCATTAAAGCCTCGGTTTCAGCGCGTTCGTTCTGTGTGTGCCGTCTGAAGCTTTTATCGTCAGGACTAACTCGAGCTCAGAATGACGGTCGATTTTCATTTAGACGAGTTCTGGGGCTTCGGGTTTTCAGCCATCTGCCTTTGGCTGGAAAATGTATTCTCCCAACCTGATCGTTTTGACGAACAGATAGAACGGTTCTGGCACAGTTGATGTGTTTTACAGATCCTTAACCAAAGCTTCACATCCCTGGGTTTTGCATTATAAGCTGTATTCAAATTCTATTGCATTGTGAAGTTTGGTAAATAGCCTGCTGTAAGGCAAAATGGTAAACAATTGTACATTTGATGTCTGTTTTAAGGGTTTGTTCACCAAGATTTTAACATTTACTGTACAGTACACAACATAATGCTATTATTTTCTACTATGAAAACATAAAAGGAGATATTTAGCACAATTTTCATGATAGCATACAGTGACCAGGTGCATTTAATCTACAAAAGTGACAAAAAGCACCATAAAAAGGACATAAAAGTTGTCTTCAACAACCAAAATTGATATTCAGCACTGTATGTGTCAGATAACAAGGTAGAGACAACAGGTAAGTAGAATGTAAACAGGTTTATTGAGAGACTTGCGGTGGCAGAGGTATGTGTACATTATATGCTTTCATGGGTGTAATGTTATGTGTGCATGGATATGGTTAGTGTACTGGCACTTTGCTGCAATCTTAGTTTCCCTACAGGACAATAAAGCTGAGTCTGAGTCCGAGATAGAGATGAGCAAAGGCAGGTGAGTGTCCAGCACGGTGTTCAATATAAGAGTTCTTAGCTGTGCTGATCTATTCTTTCGTTGCAGGTCCGTTGGTGAGAAGGTGTCCAGGAGCATGGGAACTCTATGTTGGAGAATCGTAGAAGAGTCAGGTTTGGTTCAGGGTAGTGAATGGTGGACCGGACGGTGAGTGACTGGCAGGAGCGTGATTATGAGCGGTGACTTGATTGGAGAAAGCAGGTGCAGGTGATCAGAATACAAGAGATGGTGATAGTGACTGCGAACAGGTGTGAGCCGGGGAGGATTCTGGGACATGGAGTCCAGAGCTGGTGATAGGTGACTGGTGACTGAAACTCTTGGGGGCGCTCTGGAGGCGCAGACACTTGGGAGCGCTCTGGGAGCACTTGGGGGCGCTCTTGAGGCGCGGGCACTTGGGAGCGCTCTTGAGGCGCGGGCACTTGGGAGCGCTCTGGAGGCGCGGGCACTTGGGATCGCTCTGGAGGCGCGGGCACTTGGGGGCGCTCTGGAGGCGCGGGCACTTGGGGGCGCTCTGGAGGCGCGGACACTTGGGAACGCTCTGGAGGCGCGGGCACTTGGGGGCGCTCTGGAGGCGCGGGCACTTGGGAGCGCTCTGGAGGCGCGGGCACTTGGGAGCGCTCTGGAGGCGCGGGCACTTGGGAGCGCTCTGGAGGCGTGGGCACTTGGGAGCGCTCTGGAGGCGCGGGCACTTGGGAGCGCTCTGGAGGCGCGGGCACTTGGGGGCGCTCTGGAGGCGCGGGCACTTGGGAGCGCTCTGGAGGCGCGGGCACTTGGGAGCGCTCTGGAGGCGCGGGCACTTGGGGGCGCTCTGGAGGCGCGGGCACTTGGGAGCGCTCTGGAGGCGCGGGCACTTGGGAGCGCTCTGGAGGCGCGGGCACTTGGGGGCGCTCTGGAGGCGCGGGCACTTGGGGGCGCTCTGGAGGCGCGGGCACTTGGGGGCGCTCTGGAGGCGCGGGCACTTGGGTGCGCTCTGGAGGCGCGGGCACTTGGGGGCGCTCTGGAGGCGCGGGCACTTGGGAGCGCTCTGGAGGCGCGGGCACTTGGGGGCGCTCTGGAGGCGCGGGCACTTGGCACTTGGGAGCGCTCTGGAGGCGCGGGCACTTGGGAGCGCTCTGGAGGCGCGGGCACTTGGGAGCGCTCTGGAGGCGCGGGCACTTGGGGGCGCTCTGGAGGCGCGGGCACTTGGGGGCGCTCTGGAGGCGCGGGCACTTGGGAGCGCTCTAGAGGTTAGTGTACTGGCACTTTGCTGCAATCTTAGTTTCCCTACAGGACAATAAAGTTGAGTCTGAGTCTGAGATAGAGATGAGCAAAAGCAGGTGAGTGTCCAGCACTGTGTTCAATATAAGAGTTCTTAGCTGTGCTGATCTATTCTTTCATTGCAGGTCCATATATATATATATATATATGTTTATATTCACTTTTGCAAATAAAATATTTAAACATTAAAACATAATAAGTTAAAAACTAAGATGTTTGGAGTATGTTTTACAAGAAAATACTTTTTCAGTCTATAAAGAATTGTATATTCACATTTGTATTAAAAAGTTTTACATTTATTTCAATGTGTTGCTTATAACATATTTGTGAAATGTCCTATACATTTCTGATTGAGAATCATTACTCCACAAATTGTTCATTGCGTAATACTAAATGAATTCAGGAATGCTATTGGTTCTAATTGTGTCACATGACCAACTACAATATTATATCAGAGAATAGCTGCTTTTGTGTGTGTTATTCACTTAAAGTAATCATAAGACATTGGAAAATACGTTACCCGGACTACTGTTATAGTAATAGAATGATCAAATGATTTTTACAGTGCCTCACGGTGAAAGATCATTAAATGAGGGTGTTTAGGGTGTTGTCTCACAGCGGCGTCTGATTAGCAAGTACTCTCTTTTCTTGTACTTTCTCAGGAGATGGGATTTCAGACCTCCGTTAGAGGATCCTCTCCTCCCTCCTCCTCCTCTTTCTCTCTTCCTCTCCTCCATCCTCAACCTCCTCTTCTCCATCTCTCTCCCTCTTCCTCCATCCTCCTCCTCTTCCTCCCATCTCTCTTCTCTTCCATTCTCTCCTCTCTCCTCATCCTCCTCAATCCCCCTCTCCTCATCTCTCTACCTCTCCCTCATCCTCCTCCTCCTCCTCAGAATCTCTCCTCCATCTCTCTCCCTTCCTCTCCTCCTCTCTCTCTCTTCTCCTCCGCTCCTCATCCTCCTCCTCTTCCTCCATTCTCTCTTCCTCTCCTCTTCCTCCATCCTCCTCCTCTTCCTCTTCCTCCATCTATCTTCCTCTTCCTCCTCCTCCTCCCCTCCTCCTCCATCTCTCTTCCTCCATCCTCCTCCTCCTCCTCCTCCATCTCTCTCCTCTTCCTCCATCTCTCTTCCTCTTCCTCCATCCCTCTCCTCCTCCTCCTCCATCTCTCTTCCTCTTCCTCCATCTCTCTTCCTCTTCCTCCATCCTCCTCCTCCACCTCCCTCCATCTCTCTCTTCCTCTTCCTCCATCCTCCTCCTCCTCCATCTCTCTTCCTCTTCCTCCATCCTCCTCATCCTCCTCTTCCTCCATCTCTCTTCCTCTTCCTCCATCCTCCTCCTCTTCCTCCATCTCTCTTCCTCTTCCTCCATCTCTCCTCCTCCTCCTCCATCTCTCTTCCTCTTCCTCCATCCTCCTCCTCTTCCTCCTCCATCTCTCTTCCTCTTCCTCCATCCTCTTCCTCTTCCTCCATCTCTCTTCCTCTTCCTCCATCCTCCTCCTCCTCCTCCTCCTCCATCTCTCTTCCTCTTCCTCCATCTCTCTTCCTCTTCCTCCATCCTCCTCCTCCTCCTCCTCCTCCTCCTCCTCCTCCTCCTCCATCTCTCTTCCTCTTCCTCCATCCTCCTCCTCCTCCTCCATCTATCTTCCTCCATCCTCCTCCTCTTCCTCCATCTCTCTTCCTCTTCCTCCATCCTCCTCCTCCTCCTCCTCCATCTCTCTTCCTCTTCCTCCATCCTCCTCCTCCTCCTCCTCTTCCTCCATCTCTCTTCCTCTTCCTCCATCCTCCTCCTCCTCCTCCTCCTCCTCCATCTCTCTTCCTCTTCCTCCATCTCTCTTCCTCTTCCTCCATCCTCCTCCTCCTCCTCCATCTCTCTTCCTCTGTCTGCAGTGTAATGGATCTGGTTTGATGATGAGCGATCGGTGTGTTTGTGTGTCACACGTGTGATTGCAGAGAGAGATGATTATTCAGTTATATTTAATAAAACATCAACTCCCCAGTTTCTCATAAAAGCCTTAATGTTCACAGATCCACAGTGAGTGATGGGTACATACTGTGATATTAATTATGGATATCTGCATAACATTTTGAAGGCTTTTAATGAACCCAGGAGAGAAGCAAATTGTTTATTAATTTGATTGTTGATGCAGATGATAATAGCAGTTATCTACTGCAGTGATTCCCTAGAAAATATATGTAAATGTTTTAATTTAAATGTAATAGATGACATGCATGCTAGTCTTTCATCTAGATAGTACCAGGTTTGTTATAGTATTATAGTTACTAACCTATATTCATATATAAATGTAAATGGGTAGTTGACAAATAAACATTGGGCTGCGTCCTATGGTGTGACATAGAAAAAATATAGAAAAAAACGGCATACAAATAAATAATTTTTTATTCTTTTTTTCGTTACGCCATATGACACATTGATACGTCAACTATAACTTAGTAGTAACCGTTGTACTTTTACTAAATGTACTTACCATGTATAGCCTGAATGCACTGTAAGTGGCTTTGGATAAAAGCGTCTGCTAAATGCATAAATGTAGATGTAGATGTAATAGGCAGCTACTGTTACACATATGATACAGGCCTGTTACTCAGCTACTTATGTAACCAAAATATTGTTACATATGTGTTGCAGACTTTATACAACGGAATTATAAATGTTTATTTAACAGGGTCAATGCAGTTTAACATTGCTACAATATCAAGCAGCCGGCGCTCCACATATAGGCTTATAGCCGTAGGCTAATTTGCAGCCCCAGTCCCTGGTTAGGCTTTTTTAACAACAGCAAGACAATAATAAAAAAATGGAAATAAAAATAAAAAGCTGAGACTGTGTAAGACCATCAGTGTTCACAAACCGGCTTTAGTTTGAACCACTTTTTCAAATTTCTTTGACAAATGTTCAGCTCTGTTTGCATTTTCAGGCTGTTCCAAAGCAGGGTACCTTGAACTGAAGATGTGGATTGTGCAAATTTAGTTTTTCTCTTTGGTACTGTACAATTCTGATTAGTTGCTCCTCTTGTAGTGATCCCCTTACTACTCTGTTTTGATATTAATGGGCATATCATTTCTGGAGCAAGATTATTTACACATTTACAAACCATTTTAATAAGAGACAAATTGATACAATTTTCAAAACTAAGCAAACTATATTTTTGTACAATGATGCCAGTTTTGAGCACAGGTGACCGTATCGCTGGCAGATCGAGAGGAGGAGAGCAGGGTTTTGTTAGACACACTCCAGGGAGGTCCGTATCAATCCCATCATGCTGTGGCCCTGCGCTCCGAGGCGTGACCAGGTGCTGCTGACATTCTGCTGGATGAAGCCTCGCCGCGGAATACTAATCATCTCGTGCCTTTTGGCCATCTTTCTTTCCTTCTTTAAGACATTTACGTTAGAAAGTACTTTCCGGTAAAGCAAAGAACAAATGCTATCACAAAAGCACAGGCTTTATGGTGGTAAATAAACCCAGGGAACACACATGTATAGTCTGAATACAAGGATAAAAGCATCAGCTAAATGCATAATTATAAATGTAAGGTTGCAAAGTGTCAGAAGGCAGAATAATGTGGATATAAATTTGGTGCATTGTTGTATTAAAGAAATAACCGTGGTTTTCTAGAGAAAGTTCTAGTCTTGGATGAGGCGAGAAACCCTTCTTGTAAAGAGACTCAGACAAACCAGATGAGCTGAAGGAGCCGGACTGGACTGGAGGTCTGATTATTGTTGAGTGATGGTGGAATTACACTGATCATCATGTTTAGATGAAGATAAGAGAGCACGACACGGTGCCAATAACAGGTGAGATGAACTATTTTCTTCTGTGATGTGTCCTTGCTTTAAAGGAGTGGTTCGGCAGAAAAAGAAAATGTGCTCACCCTCAGGCCAGCCAAAGATTATGTTTCTTCATCAGAGAAATGCATTGAGGATGAGTTTGCCGTTTCTTCATCAGGGACGAGGATTTGTTTTTTCATCAGAGAAATGCATTGCATCACTTGCTCACCAATACATCCTCTGCATGAATGGGTGCCTCTGAGAGTTAAGCAGTGAATGGGTGAGTTTGTTTTTTCCGTTTGGAGAAATCAGATCCTCTGCATGAGGGTGCCGTCAGAATGAGAGTTAAGCAGGTTAAGATTATGGACAGGTTTTGTTTTTTCGATCTAATCCTCTGCAGTGAATGGGTGCCGTCAAGATTATGATCTAATACAAGACGAGGATGAGTTTGTTTTTTTCTTTTGGAGAAATCATCAGGTTTGGAGAAATGCATTGCATCAAGATTATGGACGAGGATGAGTTTGTTTTTTCTGGTTTGGAGAAATGCTCACCAATGCATCCTCTGCAGTGAATGGGTGCCGTCAGAATGAGAGTTAAGATTATGGACAGGTTCGGTTTGGAGAAATCTTGCAATACAAGATTTGCAGTGAATGGGTGCCGTCAGAATGAGAGTTAAGCAGGTTCGATCTAATACAAAGATTATGGACGAGGATGAGTTTGTTTTTTATCAGGTTGAGAAATGCATTGCATACCCTGCTCACCAATGGATCCTCTGCAGTGAATGGGTGCCGTCAGAATGAGAGTTAAGCAGGTTCGATCTAATACAAGATTTGTTATCTAGGTTTTTCATTGAGTTTTAGCGCTGTTGCATCATTTGATTTAAAACGTCTTAATAAATCAGTGATTAAACCTCTTATCTGAGATTAATTCTGATGGCTTCAGTGTCGTTAAACAGCAGCAATGTTTCCGTTTCTCTTCCACTTTGAGAGAGGAACAGAAAAAGCCTTTCCCATGAGTAGCGTTGTGAAAGAAATTGAGTTTAATTTAATATTATACTCTTATTATTAACTCTTGCCTTTTATATTCCTCACTGAGTGTGTCTGTGCTCAACCAATATAACACAATACCTTTCAAAAGACTATTATAAAGTCCTTTATACTCACCAAGGCTGCATTTATTTGACCATAAATACAGTACAAAATGTGAAATATTATTAACATTTCAAATAACTGTTTTCTATGTGAATATGTGTTAAACTGTAATTTATTTCTGTGATGTGCTGCTGTATTTTCAGCATCATTACTGCAGTCTTCAGTGTCACATGATCTTCAGAAATCATAATAATATGCTGATTAACTGCTCAAGAAACATTTCTGATTATTATCAATGTTGAAAATAGTTGTGCTTTAAGGATATTTTATGGAAACTTTGAGACATTTTATTTTTCAGAATTATTTTACAAATATTAAGTTCAAATGAACAGCATTTATTTGAAATATAATTTTTGGAACATTATAAATGTCTTTATTGTCACTTTTGATCAAATGAATGCATCTTTGCTGAATAAAAGTGTTTAATTGCATTATTGCAAAGGGAATTTGACATTACTCTGATAACTTTTACGGTCCCTTTTGGAAAAATGAAACCGAGTTTCAAATCGATCACTGACTGAGATTTACATCCGCGTTTAAACATGAATAAAGGCTTACCGAAATTAAAACCAAAATGATGGTTTCAATGCACCTGATTATGTTTTAAACAAGTTTTGAAATGTGAGTGAACTGAACTAATGGATGAACATTGATTAATGTAAGTTTACTGGTGCAAACAGCTCTCTAATTTATAGTTTAGTTCAATAGGGATTGTGTGACATGGTCATTTAATTAATCGAATTAGTTTCTGCCTCGGATCTAAAGATTGTAATTATTCTCTTTGCATCTCAATTTGCACAGACACAGACACACA
>CM049873.1:34326660-34351660 GCA_027474115.1 Schizopygopsis malacanthus | reverse complement strand
TGTGTGTGTGTGTGTGTGTCGTGTTGTGTGTGTGTGTCTCGTGTGTTGTGTGTGTGTGTGTGTGTGTGTCTCTGTGTTGTGTGTGTGTGTATGTGTGTGTGTGTGTCTCTCGTGTGTTGTGTGTGTGTGTGTGTGTGTGTGTGTGTGTGTGTGTGTGTGTATGTGTGTGTGTGTGTGTCTCATTGTTGTGTGTGTGTGTATGTTACAGCTTGATTTTTAAAGTTGGTTTAGTTTAATTTAACTTGGAATGACTTACAACCAATACTACTTCTAAAGTCAATTATACGTAATATTTTAAGACTTCAGTTTTAAGTTCAACTTTTTAAGTTGAAATATGCATTTTTAAGTTTTGAACAGTGTAGTTTTTATTCTTCATGATCTGTTAAGATTGGTTTAATTTTATTTTTAGGGTCAGAGACCCAATGTGTAAAAGTATAATGTTTTAATAAATGATATAATTGTAAAATATTGATTATACAATTCGTTAATGCTTTTTAAATTATACAAACAATTACATGTAGATTTAAAAATGATTATTTTTGATTATAATATTTTTAAATTAATCTCTATTTTTCATTGTAATCATGTTGATAATTTCATCTGATATAGTCAAATCCTGAAGTTTATTTATTTTATTGTATCTGAATAATTAATTTTTTTTTTATTTATATATTTTATTTACAGCAAATGAGGTCATGATGTTAATGTTTTTTTTCATTCTATTAATATATCCAGCAGCCTCATATTAAAACCCACACCTGATATAATATATGGCCATTATTGAAGGAACGTGTAATAAATCGTGTACTCTTTTCCATGTCTCTGTTTTCCTGAATCCATGCATGGTCATATATTTTCTACAGTGAGTCCCGTGGGACCAGACACAATCCCACACATTCACAGGCTGGAGTCACTGCATGAATTACATCCTAATTCAGTCTATCGCGGTCATTCATGTCCTGTTCTCATTCCCCGTGCATTGATTTGCTGCCAAAACGGGCCTTTGTAAAATTCGGTGGAGAACTGGGAACGTCAGACTCGGTTGTTTAGTCTCACCCCTCGTCCATCCTTAAGAGATTGCAGTCTACCGTAATTAAATTGATCACTTTGTAAAGTACCAGCACACCTGTTCTCAACAAGACACGTGATTGAGGAATCATTATGCCTGGAGCAGTTTATATATATATAGCTGTCTGTCATATTTAACATCAAGTGCTGCATACATCAGCTTTAAGGCTTGCTTTTATCCCAGTACATGTCTTTTAAACTGCTGGATTATACAGTCATGCTCAAACATTAACCGCTTGTGTCCCGGAGGGGAGCAGATTAACGTTATCATCCATCGGGCAGCTGTGCTCCTCGCTTGCACAGATCTCACAGGCTGCATTATACTCTATATTCTGATGCTGACTGCAGAAATACTGTACATTTCCCTTCATTTAGTAAAGGGGAGCGGTCTCAGCTCTGGCAGGTGAACGGGTTCTGTGGGTGATAAGGATGAAGTCTGTGAATGTGTGTGTGTGTGTGTGTGTGTGTGTGTGTGTGTTGTGTGTGTGTGTGTGACAGCAATCGAGCATATGCATGAATGGCTTTGCATGTATTTTCATGCCTCTATGTGATACTGTGTGTCAGTGTGTGTATGCGCAGCTCCATCTGCTCTCGGCTTGCCTTGGCTGTTTTGGTTTCCTGTTTTTGTATCTCTCTCTCTCTCTCTCTCTCTCTCTCTCTCTCTCTCTCTCTCTCTCTCTCGCTCTCTCTCTCTCTCTCTCTCTCTCTCTCTCTCTCTCTCTCTCTCTCTCTCTCTCTCTCTCTCTGTGTCTCTCTCTCTCTCTCTCTCTCTCTCTCTCTCTCTCTCTCTCTCTCTCTCTCTCTCTCTCTCTCTCTCTCTCTGTGTCTCTCTCTCTCTCTCTCTCTCTCTCTCTCACGCTCTCTGTGTACTCTCTTAATATATATACAGTATATACTCTCTCTCTCTCTCTCTTTCTCTCTCCGTAAATAAATAACTAAATAATAAATAAAATCTCTCTAAATAAATGAAAAGATCTCTCTCTCTCTCTCTCTCTCTCTCTCTCTCTCTCTCTCTCTCTCTCTCTCTCTCTCTCTCTCTCTCTCTCTCTTCTCTCTCTCTCTCTCTCTCTCTCTCTCTCTCTCTCTCTCTGTCTGTCTCTCTCTCTCTCTCTCTCTCTCTCTCTCTCTCTCTCTCTCTCTCTCTCTCTCTCTCTGTCTCTCTCTCTCTCTCTCTCGCTTCTCTCTCTCTCTCGCTCAGAAGTGACAAAAAAAAACATATCAAACCCAAACATTTCAAAGGGAGAGTATATGGAAATACTACATGCAAATATGTCCAATGCGCATTATTGAATGAATGCATTATTTTACTATAAAATGATGTTCAGGGAAGGACTGACTCACTAAATGAATCAGATTTTCAGTGAAGGACGGCTGTGTTCACCTTGTTTGCTCACCTTGTGATTGCGATCCAGAATGACAGGACCAGCAGTAATGTAGTATATTGTCACGCTACACTGCTAGTGATTGGGAAATAGCGTGTTATATAGCGTTTTGAAAACAGCTGCGCTTCCACGCTACTGAAAAATCCTGCATCTTTTAATTTAGTTCAGTCTCCTCTCAGCATTGCCATAAAAAGATTTCATTGAAGTAAAGGTGTTGCATTTTACTGACGTTACTCATACGTGACTGTTTGTCATTTGTGCATCCTTCAGCCCTGTGGATCAGGAACCTGTAGATGATGATATCAAGAGCCGCCCGCTCATTCCAGCACTTCATGTTTCTTATCTGACATCTGCCATACTGTACTCTCTCTTTAGGGACAGATAGCATTGCACCTCTCCGAAGCCTGCACGCATGCGGGAGTAAGCATAGGACGAAGTCTAGCATGCTTGTTTTTACATGCCGGATGCGCCAGAGGTATGCATGCGGATTTGGTGAGGGGTGCCTAGAATAGCATCTTTGATTCATGCATGTTCCAGGGTCTACAACAGGTAGTCATTGGTGACATCTTGATCTTTAGGGTTGAGTGTCATAACAATGAAATGATATTCCATGATGTGTATCTATAGGACACCCTTGAGTGCGTGCATTTAGCCTCTCCCATATTCCATTCTCCAGTAAGGTATGAAAACCAGTTGTAATTGATGGTGTGCCGTATACCTGTGGTCCATGTCTGCTCTGCCAGCGTCTGCTGCTCAGCAGATCTTTGTGAAACCAGAGCTGTTTGTGCTGGGAAGAGCAAACCAGACTGTTTGCTCATGTGCCAGTCTTCTCTAATGCTTGACAGCAGCAGTTCACACATCCAGCCTCCTTAGTAGTTATGGTGTGATTTCAGGCTGTAGGAAGGGTCCATGGTTTGCATCTTTCTGTTATGTCCTTCTTGCTGTGAGATGTCTGTCTTGTAAATCAGTCAATAGAGCAGAGGAGCTTGTTATCTACTTTTTTTCAAATGGTGTGCATGTAAAGTGTGAGCTTGTCAGTGTGTGTGTGAGAATAGTGTGAGTGAGTTATTGTGTACCAGAATAGTGTGTAGTCTCTCAGTGTGCCTTCTGTGCTCTCTGTGTGCCTGTGTGTCCTGTGTGTCTCTCGTCCTCTCTCTCTCTCTCTCTCTCCTTCCTTCATCTTTCGTCTATCTGTGTTCTAGTGTGTGTCTCTGCTCTCTATTGTCTCTCTCTCTCTCTCTCTGTCAACTGACTCAGTGTCAGTGCTGTCTCTGGTGTGTTTGTGATGTGTATTGAAATGGTCAGTCATTGTTACCAAAAAATAAAGTGTGTGTGTGTGTCAATATGTGTTAGCAAGACAGTGGTAGTATATATGAATGTATTAAAATATTAAGTGTGTGTTGTGAAGGTGTGTGTGTGTGTATTGTGTGTGTATTGTGCTGTGTAGGGATAGTGTGAGCTGTAATATTTAATGTATTTCTGTGGTGCCATGTGTTGCACATAAGAGGATGTAAATGATGAGTGTGCATTAAACAGGAGCATTTGAAGTAATATATGTAGTGAAATGTCATGAAAATGTTCAGGATCATTTTTTATCGTGTCAGGAGCCTCGAGGTGAGCAGACAGTGACAAAAAAAAAACTGTGTATGTGTTGTAAGTGCTGCAATGTGGAGCTGTATTTGGATAATAACATGCATCTTTAGCCTCATTCACCAAATGAGTTCATAACATTAAAATGAGTCAAAACTGTCACAACAAATGAGTCCATGACATGTTGAGTGTGTGTGAGAGGTGGACCAGCAGTAGTAGTGTATTGTGTGATGTGAGGAGCGAGGTGTCCGCGTTTGAAACAGTCTGTACAAAGCAAGCCTCTTTTAATTTTTCTCTTTAAAAGTGTGTGATCATTACTCATACGTGACTGTTTGTCATTTGTGCATCCTTCCCCCGTGGATCAGGAACCTGTAGATGATGATATCAAGAGCCGCCCGCTCATTCCAGCACTTCATGTCCACCTCTCCGAAGGCACGGCGGGAGTTTGCATGCGTTTACTGCCGGAGCCCTGCGGCGCCAGAGATGTTATTGTTTCCTGGCACGTTCATATGTTCAGATAAAAGTCAACACACCAGTTATTCTCTCATCCATGAAACCATGTGTCAGTCTCTGCTCAAGATATTCATATGCATACGCTCTTACCTGTGCATCTCTCAGCTTTAACTCTCTAGAGATCTGGGAATGATGTTTGCACTGTGTGTGTGTAGATGTGTGTGTGTGTGTGTGTGTGTGTGTGATCTATCTAAACACCATCAGGAGTTCTCAAAGGAGTCTAGAGTGTGTGTGTGTGTGTGTGTGTGTGTAGATCTATCTAAACACCATCAGGAGTTCTCAAATGAGTGTAGGTAGTGTGTGTGTGTGTGTGTGTGTGTGTGTGTGTGTGTGTGTGTGTGTGTGTGAGATCTATCTAAACACCATCAGGAGTTCTCAAATGAGTGTAGGTAGGGTGTGTGTGTGTGTGTGTGTGTGTGTGTGTGTGTGTGTGTGTGTGTCTGTGTGTGAGTTCTCAAATGAGTGTAGGTAGTGTGTGTGTGTGTGTGTGTGTGTGTGTAGATCTATCTAAACACCATCAGGAGTTCTCAAATGAGTCTAGGTAGGGTGTGTGTGTGTGTGTGTGTGTGTGTCGTGTAGATCTATCTAAACACCATCAGGAGTTCTCAAATGAGTCTAGGTAGTGTGTGTGTGTGTGTGTGTGTGTGTGTGTGTGTGTGTGTGTGTGTCTGTGTGTGTCTGTGTGTGTGTGTGTGTGTGTGTGTGTGTGTGTGTGTGTGTGGATCTATCTAAACACCATCAGGAGTTCTCAAATGAGTGTAGGTAGTGTGTGTGTGTGTGTGTGTGTGTGTAGATCTATCTAAACACCATCAGGAGTTCTCAAATGAGTCTAGGTAGTGTGTGTGTGTGTGTGTGTGTGTGTCGTGTTCTATCTGCTCAAATGAGTCTGGTAGTGTGTGTCTGTGTGTGTGTGTGTGTGTGTGTGTGTAGATCTATCTAAACACCATCAGGAGTTCTCAAATGAGTCTAGGCAGGGTGTGTGTGTGTGTGTGTGTGTGTGTGTAGTCTGTCTGTTCTCAAATGTGTAGGTGGGAGTGTGTGTGTGTGTGTGTGTGTGTGTGTGTGTGTGTAGATGATTCTCAAATGAGTGTGTGTGTGTGTGTGTGTGTAGATCTATCTAAACACCATCAGGAGTTCTCAAATGAGAGGTAGGGTGTGTGTGTGTGTGTGCGTGTGTGTGTGTGTGTGTGTGTGTGTGTGTGTGGTGTGTGTGTGTGTGTAGATCTATCTAATCATTCTGAGTCTAGTGTAGGGTGTGTGTGTGTGTGTGTGTGTGTGTGTGTGTGTGTGTGTGTGTGTGTGTGTGCGTGTGTGTGTGTGTGTGTGTGTGTGTGTGTGTGTAGATCTGATATGTGAAGCCTCAGGCAGTCTCTTGCATGTCCAGAACACTGTTTTAATACGTCTCGGGTTATTAAGTATAGTATTTTGCATATCATTAAACACCAAGGCCTGAACACTTGCTCACTCGTCATTGATTTCAGTAGCAAAGAAAGAATAAATGAACAGTGTTTCTATTCCTTAATCAGTGTTTTTGTCTTGTTTTCAGTGAAACAGGATATTCAGTGAGAAATGATGTTGAGACTTGGATGAAGAAGTTTTGAATGAATGAATGATGCATTTATGTTATTTTTATTTATTTATTAATATTTCTATTCAGCAAGATTTTGCATACAAAATATTTTGTTAATGCTGTTTTTTAAAACATTTTATTAATCATAGAATCCTGAAAAATAAAATGTATCATGGTTTTCATAAAAATATTGGGCAGCACAACTGTTTTCAACATTGATAATAATCAGAAATGTTTCTGGAGCAGTAAATCAGTATATTATTATGATTTCTGAAGATCATGTGACACTGAAGACTGCAGTAATGATGCTGAAAATACAGCTGATCACAGAAATAAATTACATTTTAACACATAATCACAAAGAGAACAGCTATTTGAAATTGTAATAATATTTCACATTTTTACTGTATTTTTTATTAAATAAATGCAGTCTTGGTGAGAAGAATAGACTTCTTTCAAAAACACACACACACACACACACATATATATATATATAACTTGCCAGGTCAGACTCAAACCTTTGAAAGGCAGTGTATTTCTGAGTGAATTTTGAACTTGAGATAATAACAATAAATGCATAGTTTGTGTTCACAATAAGACCAGTAATATGCATTATGAAAAATGCATTGATCTTTCAGGCCTATCATTGTGACTAGTTATCAAAGAATCAGCATACAAACAATATCCTTGATTTAAGTAGAAACCTCTTGTTATTCCTCGTTTTATTTGCTTTAACACGTAACATCTGTTGTTGCCGGAGATAATTAAGACTGTATTTAATTCGGATTGTCTGTTGAGCAATGCTCTCATCAGATCCTCTGATTCAGAACGCTCAGCTGCGGTAAAGACCGTCATTAATCAGCGTAAAGGCTTTAATCAACATCCATACATCGACCAGTCGTGCAGAATTCAATTAGAAAAGGGCTTTTTATTTATTAGACGCACGTCTGTGCTGCTCCACCGTTAATCCTGCCACAGAGAGTTGCCAGGAATCCCATTATTATTCATATTTTCTGAATAAAAACATTTGATTTGTTCAGTAAGGAGGGTGTTTATAAGAATTCGATTAGGAGGCGGCGATGACAGCGGTCTACAACCCCAATATGAGAAACAATGCATATTTCACACAAGCTAGATGCGCTGTTTCTATACCTTTACTTTGCATCTTTATGACAGTCTGTAGATGTAGCATACAAGCAACACTTTAACATTCTCCCTTCATTTTGCAGGAGAGGAGAGAAACTAAAGTGATGAAGATGAAGATCTTCAAACATGCTGACACAAAGATCACCGCTGCAAACAAATACAGACACGCTCAAACAAAAAAGCATTGTGTTCCTTTCCAGACCACCTCCTTTCATCAGCATTGGTTTGTGTCTGTGTCCATCAATGGATCGGTCTGAGAGCGATCAATGACGCCGGCTGACGGATATGTTTGTCTATACGGCTTTTACTGCAGACTAGAAGTGTGAAAAACACCCAGAACCAATCAAGAGACAGATTTAACACGCCAAACTTACATGCAATATCATCTACATGCTGAATGAAATCACTAAATATGTGCATTTCATAGCATTTCTGCTTTTGATCATAATCTTTTAGATCAAGAAGTCTCGTATTCTCCCTTTATCAGCAGCAAAACACCACAAACACATGATTCATGTCTGAATCTGAGCCAGATTACAGCTTTTTGATCAGTTCTCAGCTCATCTTTACATGCATGAGTTAATCTGAACATATTATTTTATGCATAATTGTCTGATTTCAAGGTCAGAATTATGACATAAGCAAACATGAGCCAGATGTTTTCTGCTACATCACATATAAGCTCTTTGATATTAAATATTATTTGAAGATATTTCACCTCCTGGCAGATTGTAAACTAAATTATAAAAAAAAAATTCAAATATATTTATAATGTATTTATGTATTTATTAGTTCTTTGATGGTAAATGTAATATTTTTGAACATATTTTCAAAGGTATAAAAAAAAAAAAAAGTTAATTAAAATAAAATAAAAAATACTTTTTTGCATAATTAAATCCATATTTATTTAGTTATTTGACGTTAAATGGAATATTTTTATTTTGTATAATTTTCAACTCCTTTGCAGATCATGAGTTACTTCTTTTAGTCATTAAAGCCCGATATAAAGTTATATTATTGTAAGTGTATTTGTAGTATTTGTAGTATAAGTATATTTGTAGTATTTGTAGTATAAGTATATTTGTTTGTATAAGTATATTTGTTTGAATACTTATTTTTGTGATTAAAACCAAAACGTTTGTCATTTTACTGCTTTTGTTATAAGTGCGTTACATCTGATACATACAGTATAGAATATTAAAATAAACTATTTTGTGGAGAACTGTATATAATGGAAAGCTTTTATTGACATTTCTGAATCCAGCATCATCAAATCAGGTAATATTAGGCATTCTTTGCACATGTTTGCTCACTACGGCGTTATTAGACCGTTATTACGGCGTTATTCTCCAGAAGAGCGTTTGTGTCTGACGTCAGGCCGAGGCGAGTTATGTTATAGTGATTGTGTTTGATCCTGATCTCTGGTTCAGATGTGAGAGTATCTTTCTCACTCTGGAGGAGATGCGGCTCTGAATATGGCACATATTGAGACATGAGGTCACAAGTCTGATTATAAAAGCTTTTAAAGGGCTTTGTGTTCGTCTGGAGGTTTTTCTTCAGAGTGCTGGACTTCAGAAAGAGCCAAACACGTCTTTCTTACTTCATATCTCAGTCTTGTTTTCCAGTACAAACATCCATAAATCAAGATAATTCATGACTGAAAATATACAGCAGCTTTCTGAAAAATGTATCCAATCCGGGGTCAGTAAAAATACTCGTTTTCCTTTAATTAAGTTAATTTTATTTTTCTGACCCCATTGATAGATATATATTTTTTCTAGTTTCAAGCTTAATTTTTTAGAAAAATATTTCAGAAAAACACTTTTGAATTGATTTAGAAAACGTAGTTTTCATTTTTATCAAATGTAGTTATATAAGTGATAATATTGGCTATATGAGATAATGTGGTAATCACAATGATAATGGACAGTAATATTTTCATTATTAGTGGGTTCTGAAAGGGGTCAAAGCCTCTGAACTCATGCTTCGCTCTCATCATCATCATCATCATCATCATCATCTGAGACACACTGAAACGCGTCCGTGACTGTCCTGGGGTCACGGAGTGAAAACAATGGATTTATTTGATTCTGAAAGACATATTTAACATTGATCATGAGTCTCGTTTCCTTCCTGTAAGCCTAGACGCCGTCTGAGGAAGATGAAGATGAGAGAGACGTCTTCCTCTTCCTCCTCCGAACACTTCAAATGCTCATCTGTGATTCCTCGGTGGTAAGCAGATCTTAATTGTTTAATTGATTTAACTGTCATTTAATTTACAATTTAATTTGTAGTTTAATTGATTTAACTGTAATGACATTTATTTGGTCTATTTTAAATAAATTAACAAATATAAAATGTAATCAATGTATGTTTATTTTACAACAGCTAGTTATTTAGACTGTAAATTATGATTTGGTGAACTTTTGTTTTTTAAGAATGCTCTAAAATTAAGTTCATGAGCCATAAAAATCCTACAGTTAGACTAAAAGTTTTTGTTCTTAATACTGTTGTGTAACATTATTATTATTATTATTATTTTATTATTATTAGCACTATACAGTACCATTTAAAATTTGGTGTAATTTTTATAATGTATTTGAAAGAAGCCTTTTATGCTCTTCAAGGCTGAATTGATTTGATCAAAAATACAATAAAAACTGTGAAATATTATTACAATTTAAACTAGCTGTTTTCTTTGTGAACATATTGTAAAATGTAATTTATTTCTGTGATCAAATCTGTATTTTCAGCATCATTACTGCAGTCTTCAGTGTCACATGATCTTCAGAAATCATAATAATATACTGAAAAACATTTCTGATTATGATCAATGTTGGAAACAGTCGTGCTGCACAATATTTTTGTGGAAACTGTGATACTTTAATTGTTCAGGATTCACAGATGAATAGATCACTTTTGATCAATTTAATGAATAAAAATGAACTTGTTAAAAACGTTTGCATATATCTACTGAAAGAAATATAAATGCTCTTTGTTCTTTAATACATAAATCGGTTTCACAAACGGACTAAAAAGGAATTGAAACATGGCTAATATTAGTATAATTAGTATATTGTAATAGTTATTTTCTGAAATGCGAGTGCTGTCTGAGGGCTGATGAATGTTTCCGTGTCCTCTTCAGTGCATCTGTGACAGTGGGGGGGGTGTTTATGCGACTATATGTAATATAAACATGACATGCTCATTTATGTCGTGTGTGTTTATGTAACTGTCCCGTGGCTCTAAACATCTCAGATACAGTTTCTCAAACGCTTTCTAATATTACCCTTTAAGTCTTTATATGAAGCATTAATTATGCCTTATTGTCTGATCTCATGAATAATTGCACCAAAGTTATACTACATTGTGACACCTTTAGAAAGTATAATGCATTAAACACATGACAAACAACCAATGTCAGATGTAACAAGGAATCTGCTAATATTATATGCATTTAACTTTAGATTCGATTGCAATTTATGAAACAATATAATGCATTACAATATTCATTATGAATACCTTTAAAATGCATTGTACATAAAGGCTTCAAATTATTTCAATTCATTTCCACTGATTCTTTATGAAAGCATTTGAGATTAAATACATGAAATACATGATGCATGTCACATGATGTGTGTGTGTGTGTGTGTGTGTGTGTGTCGTGTTGTGTGAGTGTGAGTGTGTGTGTGTGTGTGTGTGTGTGTGTGTCATATGTGTGTGTGTGTGTGTGTGTTGTGTGTGTGTGTGTGTGTGTCGTGTTGTGTCATATGTGTGTGTGTGTGTGTGTGTGTGTGTGTGTGTGTGTGTGTGTGTGTCGTGTGAGTGTGTGTGCGTGTGTGTGTGTGTGTGTGTGTGTCGTGTTGTGTCATATGTGTGTGTGTGTGTGTGTGTGTGTGTGTGTGTGTGTGTGTGTGTGTGTGTGTGTGTCGTGTCGTGTTGTGTCATATGTGTGTGTGTGAGAGTGTGAGTGTGTGTGTGTGTGTGTGTGTGTGTGTGTGTGTGTGTCGTGTGAGTGTGTGTGCGTGTGTGTGTGAGAGAGTGTGTGTGTGTGTGTCGTGTGTGTGTGTCGTGTGAGTGTGAGTGAGTGTGTGTGTGTGTGTGTGTGTGTGTGTGGTGTGTGTGTGTGTTGGTGTGTGTGTGTTGTGTGTGTGTGTGTGTGAGTCGTGTGAGTGTGTGTGTCGTGTGTGTGTGTGTGTGGTGTGTGTGTGTGTGTGTCTTGTGTGTGTGTGTGTTGTGTGTGTGTGTGTGTCTTGTGTGTGTGTGTCTTGTGTGTGTGTGTCTTGTGTGTGTGTGTGTGTGTGTGTGTGTGTGTGTGTGTGTGTCGTGTGCAGTAATGCATAATCAGCGCTCCTGATGTCATCTGCTGCCAGAGAGGGTTTGAACCGCTGGCGTTTCTCTCTCTAATGAAGATGCAATGGGATGTTCCTCCCTGCACGAGACAGTCTGATCCTCCTCGGGCTCGTTTGAGAATCTCTGCAGGTGCGTTCAGCTGAAAATGTGTAGAAACACACTCAACTGGCTTTCTGTATTTCCTTCTGAATCATTTGACTGATTCAGCAGCACTTTGACTCTCTCTCAAGCCATTGGCAGATTTTCTGAACATGGTTCGGACACAAGCATGCTCTAAGCTAGTATGCAGATGCATGAACACTTGGTCCTGTTGTACCTGACGTGCATTCTTGTGTTACAGTGATGGTATAGAAAAACCTGACAGGTGTGTTTTCCAGAAATTTACCGTAAATATTTTGATTGATTAAACTTAAATATCCAGTACCTGTGTTTCTTTAGCCTTTTTTACAAGAACATGTATCATTTAAATGACATACTGTAACATCTCGTTATTATGAGTGGTAAAAATCATATTTCTGTGTTCAATGCGCCACCTTGAAAGCCTCTCAGTGACAGTAATGTGATGCAGATGTGAAGAATTTCATTTGAGATATTCTATTATAATGCTGAACAATATTGAATCTACAGAAGGATTATTGAAAGGCTGTTTGACTTTCATGATCACCAGAGGATAAACAAACACACTTTTATTGTGTGTGTCTTCTGTATTTTTGTAGCTTTAACATATTCCATAGATTCATGATTTCTCAAGCCATGTCTTTGTGAGGAGAGTGTGCTTTTATACTAAGCCATCAGATGCACATTTTCCAGTAAAACAGGTGAAATAAGGAGGAAGGACGGATCTGAGACAGATGTAACTGTGTTTTTGTGCAGAGGGAAGACGTAGGTCACAGGCAGCGACCCCTCTCTGACCTCTTTTTCCCGCCAGCTGTGGCTGGTCAGCCGAGGGTGTTTAATATCCACCGGCACAGGAGGCAGAGACACACGGTCATCAGATGGAAGCTTGATTAAAGCCAGGAGTGTGTGTGTGCGTGAGTGTGTGTGTGTGCATGCGCTTATGAGTGTGTGTGTGTGCGTGCGTGTGTGTGTGCGTGCGCGTGTGTGTGTTTGTGAGTGTGTGTGTGTGCGTGTGAGTGTTGTGTGTGTGTGTGCATGCGCTTATGAGTGTGTTGTGTGTGTGTGTGTGTTGTGTGTGTGTGTGTGTGTGTGTGTGTGTGTGTATGTGTGCGTGCGTGTGTGTGTGTGCGTGCGCGTGTGTGTGTTTGTGAGTGTGTGTGTGTGCGTGTGAGTGAGTGTGTGTGTTTGTGTATGTGTTTTATTGCATTGCATTGCGTTTGTATAATAACCCCAGCACAGCATTGGTCGGTGTGAGTAACTACTGCTCTCAGACCTCCTGTGTGTGATGCACTGAATCAAGTTGTTGGTTTACGGCTGAATTGTGGGATTCTCCGGATGGTATGATAAGAGCATAGATGCTGATTTATATGGGTTATACACAGACTGTATAAAAATGTTGTTGTTTTTTAATCATTCAGGTGATGCAGATTAATTTGATGATGAATTATTCCAAACCAGTATGATTGATTTATTGAAATGAACTGAATAATCTTACTAACGCATTTTACTCTCTATCTAACCAGAGAAGTATTTTACATCAGTGTTTGTTTTTTATTTATTCATACATGACTAGCATTTTAATGAGTAACTTGAAAGACTTTATTTAGACATGCATGACTACAGCTCTTTGGAGAAAATAAATGGTTTCATGATTTCTTACTGTGCTTTATAATGCTGTGATAAATCACTAGTTTTTGTTTTTATTCATTCAGAAAAAATAGAATTTTTCAGAAATAGAATGTACAGTTTTTCCGCCATAACATGGAAATAATACTGTTGTTTAAAATAAAATGGGTATTTCAACAAAGATTTTGTAGTTTTTGTTTAAATATTAATAACATTAAAATATTTGTATTTAAAAAAAAATATTGGCCAGCATTTTAATATAGCTTTTATTTAATTAATAGAAAAAAATATGATCTCATTATTGTATCTTATTTTATTGTATTTGATGACGTTGTGGGTTTATGGTTGGATTATTCATTCTTCTGACGTGATAAAAGCGTAGATGCTGCTCATTAGTTATCTATGGAGATCTCTCAGGACGCACGCTCTGGTATTATAAGAGCATTATAACGAGCTTGACTGTGACAGTGGATAAAGTACAGGAGTAAATCTGATTCCCTTCATCTATAGGTCTGTACAGGTCTTCATGACATCAAACGCAGGAGATTAATGTTCCTCCTCCATCATTCATCCTCTGCTTTCACTAGATTTAATGTCTTTGTCCGTTCTGTACAGCACACTGTTGTTTTCATTTACGCTATAGATTTAACCTTCAGCAGTACTTGAAAAGAGACAATCCTCATTATGACAGTTATTCATATTTCTCCAGTTGTTGAGCTGTGCGTTTGAAAGAGGAGATATGAATTACATAATGTATCGTGTTGGGAAGCGTTACGGTCACGATCAGATTAAGGCTTTCCGTTTCTTTCCTTTCAGAGTTTTGGTTGCTTCTAATCTCAGGGTTTTTAAATTCATTTTTATGCAGATGAATGATTCTGAACCTGTTTGATTGTAAGAACTAATTCATAGAATGATTCATTGACAAATCACTGTCTTACAAGCACGTTTTACTCTCCACAAGAGCTTCAGAGATTAACTAGAATTTTAATTTTATTCCTTTCCATATTTTTTTCTGTGCATTATAATGCTATGATGATTCACAATTTTTAATTTATTTTGATATGAAAAAATAAAAGGAATATAATATTTTTTTTCTTTTATTATTTATAATATATATATATATATATAATTCTCTTCTTGTCATTGTTGACCAAAATAGAATAAAGTCTTTATATATTTTATTTAATTCTTAGAGAACGAAGAGAAAAGCAATCAAGATTTTTTCATACTGTGCATTATATAATGATGCAACAATTCACTATTTTTTTATTTTTTTATTTGCAAAATAGGGGGAAAACTCAGTGTATTAACATTTTATTTTATTTTTTTTAGCCATAACATTAAAATAATTCTGTTCTTATCAGTGATGGCCAAACTTTTAATATAGCTATTTTTTATAAATGTTGTTTTAGTTTAGTTGATCTAGACTAAGCTTTCAGAAACATCGCGGGTAATTAAACACGATCATGCTTTAAGATTTTTCTGCGTCTTACATAAAGAAATATGAAGTCCTCTGCCATCTTTTCTGTTTGATTCATTTGTCTTAGGCTTGTAATGGCTATGACTGTTAAATATATAGACTTGGTGCTCGCCCGAGATACATTCACGGAGAGGTGTTGCCTCCTCCAAAATAATCCTTCTCCGCGTCTCAAGAGAAAGAAAGACGTGTAAGAACGGAAGCAGAGGATGAGAGAGAGAGCGTTTGTATTGACCCTGTTTCATGCTTTTGTCTGGCCCCAGACAGCCCGATCCATCTTATGGACCTGTTCCCCAGCGGGCCCCTGGCACCTGACCTGATACCTGGACCATCTGTGTGCCACCGTCTGCCAGTGATGCCATCTGCCACTGATAAACCCACGTACACCGCTCTCCTCGCCGCCCGCGTGCCGCCGGCGTCCGAGTCACATTCGCCTCCTTGTCATCAATAGAGAGGCTTTTACTCTGAAATAGCTCATCATTATATCGTCCTGTTTCACACGGTTCCTGGGTCAGGTTTAGAGATTTAACCATGTATATTTACTAAAACTAGAACCAGATTTAACCATGTATATTTACTAAAACTAGAACCAGATTTAACCATGTATATTTACTAAAACTAGAACCAGATTTAACCATGTATATTTACTAAAACTAGAACCAGATTTAACCATGTATATTTACTAAAACTAGAACCAGATTTAACCATGTATATTTACTAAAACTAGAACCAGATTTAACCATGTATATTTACTAAAACTAGAACCAGATTTAACCATGTATATTTACTAAAACTAGAACCAGATTTAACCATGTATATTTACTAAAACTAGAACCAGATTTAACCATGTATATTTACTAAAACTAGAACCAGATTTAACCATGTATATTTACTAAAACTAGAACCAGATTTAACCATGTATATTTACTAAAACTAGAACCAGATTTAACCATGTATATTTACTAAAACCAGATAGAACCAGATTTAACCATGTATATACTAAAACTAGAACTTTAAATGTATATTTACTAAAACTAGAACCAGATTTAACCATGTATATTTACTAAAACTAGAACCAGATTTAACCATGTATATTTACTAAAACTAGAACCAGATTTAACCATGTATATTTACTAAAACTAGAACCAGATTTAACCATGTATATTTACTAAAACTAGAACCAGATTTAACCATGTATATTTACTAAAACTAGAACCATACAAATCCTATCTGTTCCTTGAAATTAAATCAAAACTAGAACCAGATTAACTATGTATATTTACTAAAACTAGAACCATAAAAGAATTTAAAAAAACCAGATTTAACCATGATTACTAAAACTAGAACTAACCATTATTAAACTAGAACAGATTTAAATGTATATTTACTAAAACTAGAACCAGATTTAACCATTTTTACTAAAACTGAACATAACCATGTATATTTACAAAACTAGAACCAGATTTAACCATTTTATTACAGATTTAACCATGTATATTTACTAAAACTAGACCAGATTTAACTATGATATTTACAAAACTAGACAGATTTAATTATGTATATTTACAACAGAACCAGATTAATTATGTATATTACTTAATTTAATTATGTAAAAAATAAATTAATATATTTACTAAAACTAGCCATAACCATATATATATAGAACCAGATAACCATATATATATATAGATTATTATATTATATAGAACCATATTATATTTACTAAAACTAGTTTGTATTAATATTTTGAATACTAAAACTAGAACCAGATTTATTTTTATATAGAACAGATTTTGTATATTTACTAAAACTAGAACCAGATTTAACCATGTATATTTACAAAACTAGACAGATTTAACCATTATATTTACTAAAACTAGAACCAGATAAAGTTTTTACAAAACTAGTAGTTTTTGTTATTTTTATTACTATATATTTACTAAAACTAGCTATTTTTTTTTATTATTAGTATATTACTAAAACTAGCATTTATTAAATTGATTTGATATTACTAAATAGAACCAGATTTAATTATGTATATTTACTAAAACTAGAACCAGATTACCATATTTTACTAAAACTAGTTTGTATATTTACAAAACTAGTTTAACCATGTTTATAAAACTAGAACCAGATTTAACCATGTTTCAAAACTAGAACCAGATTTAACCATGATATTTACTAAAACTAGAACCAGATTTAACCATAAAAAAACTAGAAAGATTTAACATTTATTTACTAAAACTAGAACCAGATTTAACGTATATTTACTAAAACTAGAACAGATTTAACCATGTATATTTACTAAAACTAGCCAGATTAAAGATATTTACTAAAACTAGAACCAGATTTAACCATGTATATTTACTAAAACTAGAACCAGATTTAACCATGTAATTTACTAAAACTAGCCAGTTTAACCATGTATATTTACTAAAACTAGTTTAACCATGTATATTTACTAAAACTAGTGTGTAATTTACGATTTAACTATGTATATTTACTAAAACTAGAACGTTTAACCATGTATATTTACTAAAACTAGAACCAGATTTAACCATGTATATTACTAAAACTAGAACCAGTTTAACCATGTATATTTACTAAAACTAGCGTGTGTGTGCGTGTATATTTACAAAACTGTCTGTATATTACTAAAACTAGTGAGCGTGTATATTTACTAGTGTGTGTGTGTGTGTGTGTATGTGTGTGTGTGTGTGTGTGTGTGTGTGTGTGTGTGTGTGAGCGTGTGTATATTTACTAAAACTAGTTTAACCATGTATATTTACTAAAACTAGTGTGTGTGTGTGTGTGTGTGTGTGAGAGCGTGTGTGTGTGTGTGTGTGTGTGTGTGTGTGTGTGTGTTTTTGTTATTTTTATTACTATTTGTAAATATGCTATACAGTTTTTATACATTTTCATTTTTTTATTAGTCTTTATTAAATGTTTACCATATTTATTTGTGTTTATGTTTATTATGTTTCTGTGTTTTTTAAAAAGCGAAACAGCATGTGTGTGAAAGAGGATGCGTGTCGTGTGTGTGTGCGATGTCTGTGTAAGCGTGTGTGTGTGTGTCGTGTGTGTGTGTGTCGTGTGTGTGTGTGCATGTGTCTGTGTGTGTGCGTGTCATGTGTCTATGTGAGCGTGAGTGTGTGTGTGTGTGTGTGTGTGTGTGTGTGTGTGTGGAGTCATTGATCACAGAACACAAAGATAAATATTTGTTGAGCAGATCAAACAGGAAGGTCATAATATTCTCATAGTCAGCACAAAAAGCTCTTTTCCCCTGAAACGATGCAGAACTAAAGTTCATGTGTCCTACAGGAGTCTTTATATGAGCTCTGAGTGACTTTGTGTGTGTGAGGATTTACTCTGACAATCTGTGAGGACAAAATGACCCCAGAAGTGATTAATATGACACAAACTCTCCGTGGAGACGTCTGGGGTCACATCTTTTATTGTATCTTTTTTATTAGTTTGTTTTATTTATAGGCCTATTTTATATATTTGGTTTCATTTGTTTAAAAATGTTAGTTGCATTTATGTATTTTCGTATTCTTTTTTTTTACATATCTAAGTATGTTTTATTCATTTTATTTCCCTGTTACTTATTTGTGTACATCAAGTTAAAACTAAATGAAAATAATAATGTGGAGAAATGTCACAAGAAGCTGATATAAATTGGTTTAGTTATTTTTTCTTTATTACAATTAACAGTTCTAATATTTCAAGTAATGAAAATGTTATTTCATGGTTTTAGTTAACTTTAATACTGATAAAGGAGTCAAAATAAAGAAATTAATGTCTATTTAAGTTGTAAAAATGCAAATTGTGGTATTAAGTGTTGGGTCATATGTATAGTAGTTATTTTAGTATTACTTATATTATAGAATTTCTTTATATTTTATTAGGCCTAAAGACAAGCAATGTCTGACTTTTATGCAGAATGAATTTTCTAAATCACAAATATTATGAGGTAAGGGTGTGGAGTTAAATTGAAGACAATTCAATGAAAGAGCTTAAATATGGAATTTTAGTAATCAAAGAGGAATTTTAAGAAATACAATTTATGAAATATTAAAATATCAATATATTTTATGATATTTAATCTATTTAGTGTTAGTAATTTTAGTACTTCAATCCATTATAATTTTTTTATCTAGAACATACTGTTTTTAACATATTGTTTGAATAGTTTTTATATAAAAACAATGTATAAGTGTATAGAAGGTATATCCTCATGTAAATAACTGATTGTGTGTCAGTGGAGGGTGAACTTTCTGAAAATGTCAGAAGAAGAACTGCACAATCTCCTAAAGCTTTCTGAGATGTTCAGAGGGACTTTAGCCAGGATAGATGCAATATTTGATTTGACGTGAATAAAAACAAGGCTCTGAGGGACAGAATTACAGGCCTTTCAATGGGTTTTTCTTTAGATTGTGATTCTCAAGAGCAAGAACACACTGAAAATGTCTTGAAGGCTGAAAATGTGGATTTTGATGCTGGAATATTCATTATTGTTTATTTTACTCTATGCACATTTGTCTTATTCTGTAACATCATATGTGCTGCACACTGCAGAAATAGTCATGCTAGTGTGCTGTTCGGTGTTCCCTGGATGGAGAAGGGGATGAAACGAAGGGCTGATATTAGAGAGCTGTTCTTCTCCAGCGTGGTGTGTGTCAGAGGCGAGATGGAGGTGAAATGAAGGATCGCCAGCTCTGATAGAGTGTGTGTCAGACTCGGTTTGATCCGTCACTGCTGCAATACAACAGCACTGTGTGTGTGTGTGTGTGTGCGTGTGTGTGTGTGTGAGTCTTTCTCTGTGTGTGTGTGTGTGTGTGTGTGTGTGTGTCTGTCTGTGTCTGTGTGTGTGTGTCTGTGTGTGTGTGTGTGTGTGTGTGTGTCTGTGTCTGTGTGTGTCTGTGTGTGTGTGTGTGTGTGTGTGTGTGTGTGTGTGTGTGTGTGTGTGTGTGTGTGTGTGTGTGTGTGTGTGTGTGTGTGTGTCTCTGTGTGTGCGTGCGTGCGTGCGTGTGTGAGTGCGTGTGTGTCTGTGTCTGTGTCTGTGTCTGTGTCTGTGAGAGTGTGAGGTGTGTGTGTGAGTGTGAGTGTGTGTCTGTGTCTCTGTGTGTGCGTGTGTCTGTGTCTGTGTCTGTGTCTGTGTCTGTGTCTGTGAGAGTGTGAGAGTGTGAGGTGTGTGTGTGTGTGTCTGTGTATGTGAGTGTGTGTGTGTGTGTGTGTATGCGTCTGCGTGTGTGTTCATGAGATAAAAGCGCTCTGGATTGATCACTCAATTATGCTTGCGTTTCATTGCTCTGATTGTACCGTTACAGTTCAGTCGTTTTGTTGTGTTTATTCCCGTCTCGTGTTTGTTTGTCTCAGTCGTTTGAGAGCAGGAGTGCTGATAATGTCAGGAGCCAATTCACTAGCGACTGTTTCTTAAATAAGTTACTCGTTTTGATGCCAGAAAAATGGTTTTGTGTGAAAAATATGACAACAGCAATTTATTTTAGTTAGTGATAATTATTTCAGATAATTCTTCTGTTTTATAGCGTTTGCATGCTTCGCTGAGTTTAATCAAAACAACAACCGTCGTTAACCATGTTTAATTAGCAGTGTTTTGATAGTTTGATGAATGAAGGTTAGTTTCTACAGGTGTAAAACTTGCTAATGCTGAGGAAGACCATGGGGCAAGTGATGAAGATGATTCTCCTGAATGCTGAATGTCTATATAATTATATTTATATCGTTTTTAAATGTAGTTATATAAATATTTAGTGTGTTTATTATTGAATACATTTTTACGTTTTGATTGGTCTTAAGTACGAACATTTCATCTCAACATTTTTCTCTAAATTTAACAACTTTTTTTTCTCGTAATTTAGCTACTTTGTTCTTGTAATTTAACGAGTTTATTCTCGTAATTTAATGAGTTTGTTCACAATTTTTATGGAAATTTAACGACTTTTTTTCTCAAAATGTAACGACCTTTTTTCTCGTAATTTAATGAGTTTATTCTCAACATTTTATTGACTTTTTTCTCGAAATATAACGACTTAAAAAAAATATTATTCTCGAAATTTTAACACTTTTTTTTCCCCTTGAAATTTAACAACTTTTTTCTCGTTATTTAGTGAGTTTATTCTCAACATTTCATCTCGACATTTTTCTCGAAATTTAACGAGTTTTTCCTCTAAATTTAACGACTTTAGTCTTGAGATGTTTTATTTGTTTTATTATTGCTTGGCCCTAATCCTCCTTCATAGAAATCATCCCATCCTTTTATTTCAGTGATTAACAAAAAAGTCTATACTGTTATAGTATTTATTATTCAAATCTTCCGTTTTCATTAATGTTACCTTTCTTTAGTAATGATTTTTGTGTGCTTTTGTCATCTTTATTAGTTTTTAGAGTTTTTATTATTTTAGAGTGGTCTTTTATTGTGTCCAGTCTAAGACACACCTGTGTAATAATCATGCTGTCTAATCAGCATCTTGATATGCCACACCTGTGAGGTGGATGGTTATCTCGTTCACTAACACAGATTTACACAGATTTGTGAACAATATTTGAGAGAAATAGGCCTTTTGTGTTCATAGAAAAAGTCTTAGATCTTTGAGTTCAGCTCATGAAAAATCGGGGCAAAAACAAGTGTTGCGTTTATAATTTTATTCAGTGTATATAACTTTATTTTTAATTATTTTAGTAATTTCAGTACTTCAACTTACACATGTTTATCTCAGTTATTTGCCAATAGCATTTCTATTTTTTATTTAATTTGATCAAGTTTCGTTTTTTAAATTAATATTAATAATATTTAATACATTATTTGTATGGGGTCAATAGGGGTTAATTTGGGAGCATTTAAAAGAAGAAATGTGAAGCTAATAATTTTGTGAATATGCTTTATTATTATTATAATTTTTTTAATTGCTATTATTTAATATATTATTATTTTTAATTACTTATTTTATTAATTGTGTTATTTTGGCCTATTTACATTTACATTACATTTATGCATTTAGCATGCACTTTTATCCAAAGCGACTTAGTAGGCTATACATTTTTTATCAGTATGTTTTTATCACTATTTGTTTCCTCTAACACTAAATCAGGTTAATATCATTTACATCTTTTGGTTTTACATTTGAACCTTCGCTATTCACTTCCTTTTTTTGTTTTTGTTATTATAAAGAGGTGGGACAAGTGCAAAAATAATTTGGGTGGTAATCAATATGCCACAAAGGTTGTTTGAGCTTAACTGAACATTTTAACATCACTAACGCTTCTTGAGGTGACATCTATTGATTGATTAAATGAGTGTCACATTGTCAGTATTATATAAGCATCATTATAAGTGGAGCACTAAAGTAGTAAAGGATCTGTTCAGTGAAGGTTTAATATCGTGTTTCTGTGTTGTTAGGACAAACCTCCCCTAGCGCCTGCGGTGTCAGCGCCAGCGCATGTCATTAGCACCCAGTGTACCGCGGTAATTATGACTTTACCGTGTTATACTGTATATCTGGACTCCAGAGGGATGTTGGCTTTGTTGGCTCTATAGGCAAGTAATGATAGCTCACATTTATCACTGTCACACAGCAAAGTCATAATTAAGTTGTTGCACTTTCACAAAGGAACACAAACAATTTCGGCTCCGAGTTAATTGGAAGATAAAACTTGCAAACTAGGTTTTGAGGTTTGCATTTAGATTGTGCATTTTCTACATGTACATCCATTAGTGTTCGATGCCTGAAAGGCCGATATAGCCAGTATATCACAATAGTGTGTGTGTGTGTGTGTGTGTGCGTGCGTGCGTGTGTATAAAAAAAAAAAAAAATGTCATACTTATGTGTAACAATTTAACACTATATTATAAACTGTTAACACTATAAACACACACACAATTTTATATATATATATATATATATATATATATACTGTATATATATATTCACCGGCCACTTTATTAGGTGCGCCTGTTCAATTGCTTGGTGACACAAATTGCTAATCAGCCAATCACATGACAGCAACTCAATACATTTAGGCATCTAGATGTGGTGAAGACGACTTGCTGAAGTTCAAACCGAGCATCAGAACGGGGAAGAAAGGGGTTTAAGAGACTTTGAACGAGGAATGGTTGTTGGTGCAGACGGGCTGGTCTGAGTATTTCAGAAACTGTTGATCTACTGGGATTTTCACACACAACCATCTCTAGAGTTTACAGAGAATGGTCTGAAAAAGAGAAAATATCCAGCGAGCGGCAGTTGTGTGGATGAAAATGCCTTGATGATGTCAGAGGTCAGAGGAGAATGGACAGACTGGTTAGAGATGATAGAAAGACAACAGTAACTCAAATAAGCACTCGTTACAACCAAGATCTGCAGAATACCATCTCTGAACACACAACACGTCGAACCCTGAAGCAGATGTGCTCCAGCAGCAGAAGACCACACCGGGTGCCGCTCCGGTCAGATAAGAACAGCACACGGAGGATACAATTCACACAGAATCACCAAAACTGGACAATAGAAGATTGGAAAAACGTGATGAGTCTCGATTTCTGCTGCGACATTCAGATGTAGGGTCAGAATTTGGTGTAAAGAACATGAAAGCATGGATCATCCTGGCTTGTCTCAATGGTTCAGGCTGGTGGTGGTGGTGTAATGGTGTGGGGGGTATTTTCTTGGCACACTTTGGGTCTCTTAGTACCAATTGAGCATTGTTTAAACGCCACAGCATACCTGAGTATTGTTGCTGACTGTTACGTCCTCGGACGTATATAATGTTGCACTGCGATATGTGACTATTATTTCTGTGAGTGTGTGTGTGTGTGGGTGTGTCTCCCTCTCTCTCCTCGTTGCTCCAGGTTTCAGCTGCTAATTACCTGGGAAGGCGGATTGGCTCCTCGCTGGACGTCGCACCCTTTAAAAGACACGCTTCTGCGCAAGACCAGAGAGAGAGAAAGGACGCGGCCTAAGGAGTGTGTGCCACTGAGAGGACGCCGTTGTGTTGGTGTTCCTCCTGTCTGTTGTAAAGTTGATCACTAGTGAAATAGCCTGTTACTTGGGTAACACCGTGCTAATTGTTGTTTCCTCAGTTTAGTTTTTTATGTTAAAAAACTGTGTGGTACTAAAAGGTCATTTGTAAAGAAAAGAACGTCACGATTCTGTAGGAGTTTGTCTTCGTTTGTTTATCATTGTACCGGTGTTAAGAAGGTAACCTGTAAACGGAGTAAGCCACCTTTGTAAGAAATGGGTGCCCTTTTTCTTTTGGGAACCTGTATTTTCTCCTGGTTTTAATTAGACAGGGAGGCAGGGAAGTGGAATGTATTTTCTTTTCTTTTCTTTGTTAAGGTAAGATAGCACCTAAAAGAGAAGTTAGTTTTGGTCTGTTTGTTGTTTTGGCTCATACCCATTTCTGAAGCTGGTATAGTGGCTTGTGAGAGATAAGAAACTTGTTTGCTCCTACAATAAATGAAAATTAACGCTTTATTTGTGTGACGTTCTTAATTTATGTTACTGCACTGTTGCCCCTAGACTGGGCCGTAACACTGACCATGTCCATCCCTTTATGACTACAGTGTACCATCTTCTGATGTACTTCCAGCAGGATAATGCACCAAAGATCAAATCATCTCAGACTGGTTTCTTGAACATGACAATGAGTTCACTTTACTCAAATGACCTCCACAGTCACCAGATCTCAATCCAATAGAGCACCTTTGGGATGTGGAGGAACGAGAGATTCACATCATGGATGTGCAGACGACAAATCTGCAGCAACTGTGTGATGATATCATATCAAATTATTACAAAATGAAACTAAAATGAAATCATCTTTGTTACGCAGCTTGTGTATTCTGCGTATAGGGAGGATCGTCTCTGCTCACAGCTGACTTCTCTCTCAGCTCTGCATTGAATGCATCCAGTTTAGACACTGAATCCCACAGTGCACCTGAGCTTAACTGCGTGCAATTACAATAAACATAGGCTACCGTCACATAAACTGCAGTGACAACACCTGCATAACATTTCCACAGACCTCCAGGAAAATACAGCCCTATCTGGTCACTATTAAAACTGAGTGCAAATACCACAAGCAGGCGCACAGATGGATAGTGACCCGATCCGTCACCCTCACTATCTCTACGAAAGGCGACAG
>CM049873.1:34291660-34319160 GCA_027474115.1 Schizopygopsis malacanthus | reverse complement strand
TCCCAATGAAGATAATAAATAAAGAAGATGAAGCTACTGAAGATTATAAATAAAGATCAAATCTATTCACAATGCACATTTCATAATATTAAGCCTAAAATGTGTTTTAATGCCACTATTGATGAGGATTGAATGATCTCTGATTTAAATGCAAGATATTTAAAGTGTATCTGAAGTATACTTGCAATAGTTCCCCTTCAGCACATTGAAATATACTTCAGTATATCTTTAGTTGGACTTCAGCACTACTTCCTCACAATTAAAGTGCATTAAGCACAACATTAGTTTAGCAGAGTTTACGTTATACCAGTTTAGTATACTAAAGGTACAATTACATGGTATTTTCATTAAGTATATAAATGTATTTGCATGCTTAGCATGAAATAAAAGTATTTCAAATACATTTCAGTATATTTATTTTTCACTGGGGTATGCATGCAGATAAGCTGTATCCAACTTTCTATAAAGAGCTGGGCAGTAATGTGGTTACATTTATCAGTGAAATAAACAGTCAAGAAGTTGAGATTTGCTGTATATGTATCAGAAACTGAATCAGCACTCAGTGCTGTAATGTCTCACACTGGTCTCCTGAACTGAATCCATCTTCCCACTCTTAGACAGTTATTCCCACACAATACTGCTGTATGAGATTGAGCAAACCCAGGCAATCCTTCTCATGAACACTTGACAATAAAACGTGGAACACACTACACTATCATACATTTATAATTTAACACACATTCACTTTTCAAATTTGCACATTGCATACCTGTACATACAAAATTGTCTATTTTGTCTATTGTGTTTGTGCTATTTTGTACATTGTCTATCTGTGTACACACAGAACAATAAAGGTTTAAAATTTTACATTTTTGGGTACAAGGTCAAGGTTCAAGGTTTCTTTATTTGTCACATAATAGTTATACAGGGTATAATTAGAAGTGAAATGTAATCGAATCAGGTCCGCTCAGTGGACAGTGCAAAATAATAAGAATACAAATTATATAAAGTAACATAACACAAGGGCATACATATGGTAAGAAAAGGAGAAATAAGAGTAAAATGTGCAATGAAATAAAAAAAAGTGCAAAACAATAAGATGTGCAAAAAAACAATAAGATGTGCAAAAAAACAATAAGATGTGCAAAAGACAATAAGATGTGCAAAAAAGATGTGCAAAAAACAACAAGATGTGCAAAAGACAATAAGACGTACAAAAAAAAAGAGAGAGAAAAACAGTGTACTGGGACTTAATAAATAGTAATGTGAATAAGAGGGATGTGCAGACGGGTTTGTCCCTGGAGCAGTACCCTTAAAAGGGCATATTTGTACCTTTTTTTACCCCCATAATATGCACATATTAGTACTGTAACGGTACGCATTACTACTCTAAGGTACTAATATGTACCTATTAGGGGTAAAAAGTTACAAATGTGTCATTTTAAGGTACTGCTCCATGGACAAGCTGTTGTACCCAAAAAGTACCATTTTAAACCCTTATTCTTCTGTGTGTATTGTTCTTTTTATTATCTGTGTCTTGTCTTGTCACTTGTCACTCTAGCCAAAGCAAATTCCTGGTATGTGTAAACATGCCTCTGATTCTGATTGTGTATTCAGCTTTAAGAATGAGCGCAGTGTGTTTGAGGGAGTTGGTGAGCACTGCTGCATCTTGGGGGCTTGTTCATCTGCCACATTGAGTCTGATGCAAATGTAAATACAGGCTGTAGGCTGAATCCACCTACTCTGTGTCTCGGCCCACACACAATAACAACACTCGGCGGGTCTCTGGAGGAGGATGAAACCAGCGCTCACGAGATGAGCCGTGCAAGCGCTGGGGAAGGTTTCATTAGTGGAAGTGATTTGCACAAACCCCTAACCCTAATTTAACCCTGTGTGAAGCACAAGGCAGTCTATAGTTCTCCCTATCTTTAGATTGCATGCAGAAAGCAAGCCGTGGCAGAAACATTGATCCTGCTGTCGGGTAACAGACGGATGACGGCAGCCGCAGGAATGAAGCGCTTGTATCTGTCCAGTTTGATGGATTACTGACAAGCAGCGTCTTGTTAGAAAGAAAATTGCCGCTTAAATGTGAAAAATCACCTTTAATTCCAGAGTGACAACAAATCAAAGGTACTCGTGGCGTAAATGGCGATTTGAAGTCATTGAAAGTATTTAGCTTTTCACTGGCAATTACTCGAACACTATCTCACGACCACAATGCGTCTGTGAGACAGATGCTCAAACGTCATATTTGTCAAAATAAAGAGACAGGGTTAAATAACTTCACTGCTGTCACATTACCCACAAACCCATTGCCTTGAATTATTAAGTAAATAATAATAAAAACAAATAACTTAATTTTTTTACTTATTATATACTTAACAATTTCAAGGCAACAGGTGTGGAACGGGAGATTCGCATCATGGATGTGCAGCTGACAAATCTGCAGCAACTACGTGATGCTTTCATCTCAATATGGACCAAAATCTCTGAGGAATGTTTCCAACACCTTGTTGAATCTATGCAAGGTTCTCAAGGTTCTTTATTATTTGTCACATACACAATCATACAGGGTATAATAAGTAGTGAAATGTTAGTCAGGACAGGTCCGCTCAATGGAAAGTGCAAAAAAATAAAAATAAAAAATAAAAATAATAATTAAATAAAAATAACATAAAAGCAATAAAAACTATGAAACAAAACACGAGAGAGTATATATATAAATATGGTGAGAATGAAAATAAGAAACAAATAATGAAATAAAATAAGGAGTAAGATGTGCAATGAGATAAAGTGTGCAGTGCAAGAGAATGTGCAAATAGGTTGTACCGGGAATGTACACATAGCAGCAGTGTGGATGATGGGGAATAATGGATGTTTACAGTTTATTAAAATGAGTCCTGTGGATGTTATGATGTTATGAGACTGAGTTTAGGAGCCTGATGGCCTGGGGGAAGAAACTCCTCCTCAGTCTTTCAGTTTTAGCCATCATGCTCCTGAAGCGCTTGCCAGATGGCAGTAAACGGAAAAGATGGTTACCGGGGTGATTCGAGTCCTTGATGATTTTAGCAGCTCTGCTTCTGCAGCGTTTGAGGTAGATGTCCTGCAGAGAGGGGAGTGTAGATCCTGAGATGCGCTCAGCTAAACGCACGACTCTCTGCAGAGCTTTGCAGTCCTGGTTTGTGGCATTATTATACCACACTGAGATGCACTGAGTCAGAACACTTTCTATGGCCCCTGAATAGAACGTTTTCAGGATAGCTGGTGAGACCCTGAATTTCCTCAGCTGTCGCAGATGGTACAGTCTTTGCCTGGCTTTCTTCACCTGTGTTTGGATGTGTGCAGTCCATGTCAGGTCCTCGGAGATGTTTACACCGAGGTACTTGAAGCTGCTCACCCTCTCCACAGGGGTCCCACTGATCATAAGAGGAGTGTAGGGCTGCTGCTGTCTCTTCCTGAAGTCCACGATCAGCTCTTTAGTTTTGCTCACGTTCAGAGAGAGGCAGTTGTCCTGGCACCATGATGTAAGTCTCATCCAGGTATGCGGCCTCATCATTGTTGGAAACGAGGCCCAGAACCACAGTATCGTCAGCAAATTTAACAATAGAGGTGGAGCTGTGTGAGGACACACAGTCATGAGTGTATAGAGAGTATAGCAGGGGGCTCAGGACACAGCCCTGTGGGGCTCCTATGTTCAGGGTGATGGAGTTGGAGGTGAACTGGCCGACTTTCACCACTTGTGGTCTGGCGGTGAGGAAATCTTGAATCCAGTCACAGAGTGAAGTGTTTAGGCCGAGGTCTGATAGTTTGACAGCTAGTTAGAGGAATTAAACGAGGAATTAAAGCAGTTCTGAAGACAAAAGAGGTCCAACCCGGTACTAGCAAGATGTACCTAATAAAGTGGCCAGATAATATATATATACACACTGTAGTCAGTGTTTTGGACTTGTTTTTCCATGTTTTCCATGTTGTCTTTGTTCCTGGTTTTCCATTTTTGGTAATTTTCCTGTGTTCGCTGAATAGTTCATTCTGCCCGTGGCCGAGTCGAGGCTACTCCACCGTGGTCTCCGGAGTCCCCTGATCCACCCTGGAGCCCTCTCGTGTCTCCGTCTTGGACCAGCCTCCAGGGTCCCCCGGTGGATATGTTACGGCACGGGACGCACCTTCCGGGAGGGGGAGTTATGTCAGTGCTTTGGACTTGTTTTTCCTTGTTTTACCCCTGTCGTTGTTCCTGGTTTTCCACATTTGGTAATTTTCCTGTGTTTGCTGATTAGTTCATTCTGTTCACCTGTGTCTGGTTAATTATCTCGTTGGTTTCCTATTATTTAGGCCTGTGTTCTAGGGAGTTCCTTTGTCCTGTATTATCTTGAGTTGATGTGTTTGTGGTCGTTAGTTCTCCTGGTTATTCTCTTGTCTATTAAGTTGGATTTTTCCTACGTCGTGTGTGTGTGTGTGTGTGTGTGTGTGTGTGTGTGTGTGTGTGTGTGTGTGACACTATCTGATAATATTTAATCTGTTTAGCTGTGTATTTAGTGTCTTTTTAGCAGTGTCTAAGCCTGAGCAAGAGATAACTTGATATCAGCAGCGTGTCCAGCTCATTTCTGTTCATGCTTTCACTGATTTTATTTCTTCTCAGGGTTTTGCTGTGAGTGTATGAAGAGCTGAACGCTGGAGTAATTACACTCAAATGCTGTTCTGCCTGCTTGCTGAATTTCACAGGCTTTCAGGAACAAACCACCACGTCCTCCTCAAACCCAAATCCACAGAGGATCTTCCTGAACTCGCCAGACAACTGTGCTGTTGACGGTCTCAGTGGCCTTGAAAGGAGCCTGCTGTCTACGGAGAGTTTAAGTTCCGTTCGCTGAGGATATTGTCAGCTCTGAGCTGCTTTTGAGTTTGTCATGAGGATCTTCAGAGAGTATGCTGTTACAGATGAGAGCTGCCATATGTGCACGTCAAAGAAAGAGTGTTTGTATAGCGTAACTCTCTAAGGGCCCTAATAGGGGAACTAGAGCACAATGACTGAGGTACGTGTTTGTGTGTGCATGAGACTGCATGCTAATAGGTGTCCTAAATGTCACGATGGTTAATGAATGGCTCGTTCAGAGGCCGTCACATATTGCACTCTGATGAATACTGCACTATAAAATGGCAAGCTGAAATCATCTGATCTGATTGGCTTTATGCACTTTTCTGGAGTCGGGGAAAACAGGTTTATATCAGTCCACTGCTAGTTGAGTTTAACAGTAAGGCTACACGTTTGTATGTTTTATAAAATGTTGTTGTTTAACTTTTTCATACTAGACTTTGTAAGGTTTATAGGATCAAATATTTTATTCAAGAGACCACTTGAAAATTCTCAATTGGTCTGGATTTACTGGATTTTACTTGGTATGGGTATGATTTAAATGCTAATATTTGTTTTATTCTATAAAGGTCTGATAACATTTCTTAAAAATGTTGCAATTTAGAACTTTAAAAATATAAATGATAAAAAAAATATTAATTTCATTAATTAATTAAAATAAATGTATGTATTTTGTGGAAAATGACAATACAATTTTCATTTGTTGTGATTGTAAATCAGGGTTATTCCACCAAATACTGATTTATTATAGTTAATATATATAAAAAAAACAACCAACAACAAAAACTCTAAATGACAACATTTTTATTTTAAATTTTGAAGAAATATCATCAGTAGTTTACAAAATAAAACAAAAATACATTTTACTGAAACATTACTATAAATCATAAATCCAGAGAAACTGAACATGTTCAAGTAGTCTTTTAAATGTTTCTTCAGCTGTATGTTGCGTTATATTTATTTTGACTTCATTTTAACATGAAATGTCTCAATTTGATTTTGAATGATTTATTTTGATATTTATGTAAATAAATAACTATCAATCTAAATAATTCAAAATCACATATATATATATATATATTTATACACACACACACACACTAAAATAATTAATAAAATATTATTATTACAATCAAAAACATATTATTGTTTTCATGTTTAATTGTTTTCTATATGGTAAAAGGTGTTTGTGGAGGAATTTGCTCACAGGTCGATTCATGATGCATTTCTGCTTAGTCTACAGATCTACATTCAGATTTATGAAGCAGATAAATCCACCGTAGTGCTGGAGCTTCAGTTCACACAGATACTGATAGACTCACACGCGTTCAGAGATATGAGACAGAGTTCAAGTTCAGATGCAGTTTCCTCAAGATCTAGAGGGATGGGATGAGAAGATGTTTGTGGCAGATACTGAAGACCAAAGCTTGAATAATGCAGTCAGTCAGTGCAGATATCACAGCGTGTGTCTGTCTCTGCTCAGGAGTCTAGTATCCACTCTTTCTGCCGTATTCGATTCAGAATGAAGCCTCACAACTATCATATCTTTGGCCATGGAGCTGGACATTCAATCACATGCTGCAGTCGACTGCCTGTGCTTTAGATTATCTTATAGAAACAAGGATACAGGTACAGGTGCTTTGTGTTTATTGATGTAAAATCAGCTTTGTTTATGCATCCAACATTTTCTTTGTGAGAAACGACGTCAAACAAGCAGCCACTGAATTTATCAGCATGATAATAAATTGAATATGAATGTTTGAGTGGGGTCAGTAACGGACTTTTTATGAAAGAGTTTTTAATAAACTCTGATATTTTCAATGCTAAGGGGGGCGGGTCTTTGCAAAGAGTCAGTTTCTCGAAATGTACACTTTTCACTCATTTTCATATTTAATTTGAATCGCGACCGCTGCAATAGATTTAGTTTAATCGTGCATTGCATCTTTTGCCCGTTTATATTGAATTTGTGGGGTATTTTTGCCACAAGCACCCCGGTGGTGATGAGTGTCTTTCTCTTCCTCTGTGTTATAGATTCAGGGTTCGGTGGGTTACACATCATCTCTCAACTGCATTGCAGCAGATCCAGACCTGCATGTGACGTACCGACCGCTGTGACTGACACAAGACATCCCCAAATCCCATTACCCTCATCCGTCTTCTGCTGTTGATCTGCTCTCAAACGACACATGCAAGTATTTCACATTAGAGGACAAGACAACAGCTGCTTATTTACATGGGAGAGGATTCTATCATGTTTTAAAAAAACATTTTGTTCATCCATTACTAGCTCTTATGTCACTCCAAACCATATGATTTTCTTTCTTTCATGAAAACAAGCGCAGTATGATGGCTTTTGATGAATAAACCTTTGTTATTCACTGATAACTTTTATTCCCTTCATCGAAGCCTTGAAATGGATTTTAAAAGTTGCATGGACTACAATAATGACTTCATTTGATGTTCATTTGACTTTGGTTCTCTCTTGTCTCATCAGCAAATGTCATATCAAACCTGATGCAATTAAAACACTTTATATTTGATTTAGCTACAGATTTCCGTAGCACGATGTCTCATATATAGCAGATAGGTCTGTACACACAATACATGCACACGTTTGGGGTTGGTAAGATCTTTTTTAAATTGCTTTGATAGAAGTCCCTTCTGCTCATCAAGGCTACAGTTATTTGATCAAAAATACAGTAAAATTACAGTCAAATTATGAAATTGTATTACAATTTAAAATCGCTATTATCTATGTGAATATATTAAGTTATGAATATATGTAATTTATGCTTGTGATTCAATTCTGTATTTTCAGCATCATTCCTCCAGTCTTCAGTGTCACGTGATCTTCAGAAATCATAATAATATACTGATTTACTGCTCAAGAAACAACATGTTGGAAACAGTTGAGCTGCTTCATAATTTTGTAGAAACTGATACATTTAATTTTTCAGGATTCTTTAATGAATAGAGAACAGCATTTATTCGAAATAGAAATATTGTCACTTTGGTTTATGTGATGCATCATTGCTGAATAAAAGTAATACTTTCTTTCAAACATAGCAAATACAAATCTTACTGACTCCAACTTTTTGTGAATTGACAGGCCCGTTGACTTTATATACACAAACATTATTAGTATATGCTTGCAACATTGCCCTTTTATGTTTCACAGACAAGAAAGTCATCTGGGTTTTCAGCAACACGAGGGAGAATAAATAATAAGAGAATTTTCATTTCTTGTTGAAATATTCCTGGACACGACACCTGCGTCTCATTCAAACACTTTATTTGTCTGAATGCACATTTGCCGTGTTATCATATTGTTTCCTCTTCTGCGGTAACATGCTGGATGAAGTCTCGGGTGTTTCATCTCCTTCTGCTCCTTCTGTGACCTTTAAAACAACAATCTTCTCAAATGCATTTCTCTGATTGATTCACATGCGGGCATGTTTGAGAGCAGTCATAAAACAACATTATGCAAAAGATTACATTGCATTAACAGGCAATATAAATCCTTATTTCCATTTATTAAAATATAAGTATGACGCAATTTATAGTCCTTGTAACCACTAAAAAGCAATTTGATTCCTGCTCACGTTTGGCAAGTAACTGGTTAACAGTGTTTACAGAAACATTACAGAATGAAATGAGACATCACGGCCTATAATGAAACCTGGAGGAGGGGAGACGAGAAATGATCCTAAATGATTGTCATTTACCGTCAAACAACGCACTCGAATGAATATTCCCATGGTGGCCAGCTTCTATTGTGTTGTTAAGAATATTGTAATATTTCTGAGCATCGCAGCTCTCGTGATGAATCACCGCTGGTTACTTTCAATTTCCCACAGCTGTGAAGATACTACAGGTCTGTGTCATATGCACTGCGTGATCTATGAGAGCTACACGTGTGTGTGTGTGTGTGTGTGTGTGTCTGTCTGTGTGTGTGTCTGTGTCTGTGTCTGTGTGTGTGTGTGTGTGTGTGTGTGTGTGTGTGTGTGTGTGTCTGTCTGTGTCTCTGTATGTGTGTGTGTGTGTGTGTGTGTGTCTGGTGTGTGTGTGTGTGTGTGTGTGTGTGTGTGTGTGTGTGTGTGTGTGTGTGTGTGTGTGTCTGTGTGTGTGTGTGTGTGTGTGTGTGTGTCTGTGTCTGTGTCTGTGTGTGTGTGTGTGTGTGTGTGTGTGTCTGTCTGTGTCTCTGTATGTGTGTGTGTGTGTGTGTGTGTCTGTGTCTCTGTATGTGTGTGTGTGTGTGTGTGTGTGTGTATGTGTGTCTGTGTGTGTGTGTGTGTGTGTGTGTGTGTGTGTGTGTCTGTGTCTGTGTCTGTGTGTCTCTGTCTGTGTCTGTGTGTGTGTGTGTGTGGTGTCTGTCTGTCTGTCTGTGTGTGTGCGTGTGCGTGTGCGTCTGTCTGTCTGTCTGTCTGTGTGTGTGTGTGTGTGTGTGTGTGTGTGTGTGTGTGTGTGTGTGCAGTGAGGATGTTCCTGTGTGTCATGTATGTAGGTCATGGAGGGACTTGTGTGAACCAGGATTGATTGAGCAAAGATGCATGACCGGACGAAAGGCACGGGATGATTGATGGCTTACAGCACAGCAGAGAGAGAGAGAGAGACTCTGTATGTAAGTTACACTTCACAGTTAAACAGATGTGAGAGCAAATGCCCCATTTTTCCTAAACAAATCTTTATTTTAATTGGTTCTGGGACACACAGCTTTTGTTATGGAAGAGTTGTTGAACTTTCTCCTTGAGTCCAGAACCAAACAATCAGCAGATGACAGGTCTATTGACATGCAGAGCAAAAGTATTGCAATTCTTCAAGTGCTGGAAAGGAACAATTCGCCCCTCTAAACAAAGCAATTTAATTATTCTGTGAAAAGACAAGGGGTTGCCAGGTACCAGAAAGATTTTCAGTCCAAAGTTGACTAAAAACCCACACAGAGGGGATGAAATCCAGCCCAACTATTTCCCCTTGTTCCAATTTTATTTATTCTGTTTAATTTGTATGATTTTAGCTAATTGTATATATGAAGCATGTGCATATATATGGTACTTTTGTGACTTTGGCGACATGCTGGTCACTTTTGCGTATGATTAAAATAAAGGGGAACGAAAGACGTCAAGCTTCAAAAAGACTAGTGCTGTCAAACGATTAATGACTGAAATGACTGATTAATTGATTAAATTGATCATGTTTTATGATTTAAATTCATTAGACATGTTTTTTTAATTAAAATTTAATTGAATTATTAAATGTCCAGATCAATTAAAACATGACCAGAGACACTTTTTATAGTTCAATCACTTTCTGATATCATTGGATATGATCATTGAATATCAGAAATGCGTCACACTTTCTAATGCCAAATGTTGACTTTGAGCAGTTGTGTCCAGGATTATGGAAAGAGTCAGAGATTTAGCAGTATGTGCATATGTCACAGAGATTATAACAGAACACCTCTGATAAATGAGCAGCTGTGGGTTAGTTGTGCTAATCTGTGTCTAGACTAGAGGGCGACCAAGAGCCGTGTTCTGCTTCAACATCCCACATTCATGCTTCCCTCCGGCTCTGGTTCCTCTCCTCTCTCCTCTCTCTCTCTCGCTCTCTCTCTCTCCTCTCCTCTCTCGCTCTCTCTCTCCTCTCCTCTCTACTCTCTCCTCTCCTCTCTCGCTCTCTCTCTCTCTCCTCTCCTCTCTCGCTCTCTCTCTCCTCTCCTCTCTACTCTCTCTCTACTCTCCTCTCTCCTCTCTCCTCTCTCCTCTCTACTCTTACTCTCTCCTCTCTCTCTCTCTACTCTACTCTCTCTACTCTCTCTCTACTCTCTCTCTCTCTCTCTCTCTCTCTCTCTCTCTCTCTCCTCTCTCTCTCTCTCCTCTCTCTCTCTCTCTCTCTCTCTCTCTCTCTCTCTCTCTCTCTCTCCTCTCTCTCCTCTCTCTCTCTCTCTCTCTCTCTCTCTCTCTCTCTCTCTCTCTCTCCTCTCTCTCTCTCTCTCTCTCTCTCCTCTCTCTCTCTCCTCTCTCTCCTCTCTCTCTCTCTCTCTCTCTCTCTCTCTCTCTCTCTCTCTCTCTCTCTCTCTCTCTCTCTACTCTCCTCTCTCTCTCTCTCTCTCTCTCTCTCTCTCTCTCTCTACTCTCTCTACTCTCTCTCTCTCTCCTCTCTCCTCTCCTCTCCTCTCTCTCTCTCTCTCTCTCTCTCTCTCTCTCCTCTCTCCTCTCTCTCGCTCACATGCCTCTTTTCTGTTGGAACATGGCCAAAAGAGTCTGGAAAGGTAATTTAGCTGGGAGCGGCTGTGTGCGGGATTACACGACACATCCCCTGTTTCCTGAGTGATACAGAAATCATAAAAGCTTTGGAAATAGCACAGCGGCTAAATTAAGCGAGCAGAGCTCTCAGCTCTAAAACAATCACACATGATAATCATATTCTACAAGGACACAGAGACGTGCTAACTATAGACTTGGTCAACTGTGTATATTGTGTTGAGTGCATTCATTTTTTTCATGAAAATTGCAGGGAGAAAAAAATAGTAATGAATGCAATCATATTCTATAATGCGGTATAATGAGATGTTTTGCTTTCTGGAGAAAATGTGTGTGGTGTGTTATGTCTGTGCAAAACTCACGTCAATTAAGCTTATTTATTCTAGAGGGTTGCTAGGGTGATGCTAAGTAGTTTATGGGATGTTCTGCATGATTTGTAGGTGGTTGCTATGGATAGATTGTATTAGGAGCAGTTGTTATGGCATCAGTGTTAGTTTAGTATCATTTAAATACTATGACAGCTTAATATTCATTCTTTTTTTCAATGACATTTTTAGTAATTTTGTGATGTACTGTAGATATTTGATTTATTTATTTATTTACTATTTAGGCTTAATTTGCTTTTAGTTAAGGTTTAATTTCAGGTTAGTTTTTTGGTGCTTTAACTTAAACGTATTTCATTTAGTTGCCAAAACAACATTTATTATTTTTCCTTTAAATTTGTATAACATTTTTAGTCATTTTGTTACATGCTTTAGCCATTTTTATAATTTATTTATTTCTCCCAAATATTGCTATATAGGTTTAATTTACATTTAGTATAGTTTTTATTTCCAATTAGTGCTTCTTAAATAATTTCAATTACAGTTGCTTTGAAGGTAACACTTTTCATCTAAGATTTTCATCTAATATTTTTATTGTAGTCAATTTAATGCTAATTGGAAAAAAGTCATAGTAGATTGTAACTCTGTATGGCATTGGTAAATGATTGCTCGGTGATTTTCAGTGTAGTTTCTAGGATTACATGATTGCTTAAGAATTATGAATGTATTATTGTACTGCATTTAATAAGGTTTGAGGGTGGCTAGATTTCTAGGGTGTTATAGGTCATTTCTATAGTAGGAGGAATAGAGTTACAGTGATTTGAGAAATCACAAAGACTGAAGTGCGATGCACAAGCTCATCTTTAATACTCAGTGCTAAGGGTTTGTTGCATGTACTAGAGATGTTTGCATTAGAAAACAACGAATTAGAGAATGAATGGAACGGACAGAATGAGAGAGAGGTTAAAACGAGAGGACATTGATGCAAGGTTTAATAGCTGCAAGTCAGTCTTCGATTCTGTTACACACACACACACACACACACACACACATTCATCTCGCCTTCCTGCTGTGCATCTCATCCTTTCCCATCCTCCCTCCTCTCTCTCTCTCTCTCTCCCTTCTATCTCTCTCTCGTGTCACGTGTGCAGGTCTGTGAATCGCAGCAGCGGCTTTGTGCATCTCTTTCTGTGTGAGCGAGAGAGAGGCTCAGGGTGCACTCCTCCAAGGGCTTCTCGTACTCTCTCTATCCACACACGCGCATCCCGTGCATCCAGACAGGGGCTTTCACCGTCCCAGACACACCGTCTGCTGCGACTTCTGTCTGGGAGAGCCGGGCGGAGAGGAGGGATTGTACCCAGGATCCTTCCGTGATTTGCAACAGCATGCACCCGCCGAGCCAGACTTCATCCCAAGGTTGAGCGGAGCGCTGCAGCAGGCGACGAGGGAGGAATGTATCGCAGAGAGAGCAGGACGTGGAACTGAGGGCTTGCTTTGTGCGTTTGCATCGTCGGAGGATGCTTTGGGCATCGCTGCAGGACGTTTAAGAGTTCGGTGGATGCTAGTGGATGGATTTTACATGCTGGCGGAGAGGGTTGTGATTCAGGTTGGTGTGTGTACTAACTTAAGCTGTTGCATCTTGAATGTTGAATTGCATTTAAACCGATCGTGTATTCTGTGTGTACATGCATCCGTGCATCACTTTTTTATGTCATTTTGTGCCATTAGACTTTGTGGTACGTCCGATGCTTGATGCTTTCAGCTCACTGATCAACATCTGGTGGCGTGTCCTCGCAGGCAGAGCGGGATGATTGAAGCGCTCGCTGGATTATAAAGAGCTTTCTAATTCCGCCAGCTCGGATTTGTTGCATTTCTCGCGCTCGCAAATTAGCGTTGGTTTAATGCATGCACGGATGCATGCATTCCGAGACGGCTGCCCTGATGATGTGAACTGATATCCAGCATGTTCTCGGTCGAGGGGCCTCAAAGTAACCCGTGCTCATGATTAAAATGCATGCATTTTCAGATTTAGAAAGCATATGCCGACACGGATCTGTGCATGCTGAGGTTTCACGGGGTAATGAGTGAATGTGAGATGAGCAACGGCTCGTATTTGTGTTAGTGGGTGGGGCTCTCTCTCTCTCTCTCTCTCTCTCTCTCTCTCTCTCTCTCTCTCTCTCTCTCTCTCTCTCTCTCTCTCTCTCTATCTTAAACATGCATCAGGAGGGGCTGAGGTTGTCAGAGCAGTGTCTGTATGAGGTACGGGGTCAGAGCCCTGGGTCTGCATCAGATCGATAATCCATGTCTTTTGCATCTCAAGCTCACAGACGACCACACATGAGAATCGTCTCTCCTCGGGGCGACAGAGGGAGGAAGAGAGGCATTGCACAACACGCTGTCAAGCGCAAGAATTTGGAGCAGCTACATAATAAATGAAGTAAACTAATAAAAAAATAACTTGCAAATAAATGCACTGTGTGCTTTTAAAGTAGGCTTTTAGTGAGGAGCCGAGTCAGTTTCACTTTATAGTTCTGTTCATTTGGATAGTGAAAGCAGTTCTTTAAAACATATCCTGAATCTGCTTAAAGGTGGTTTAAGGTTTAGGTGTTGTTAATAGTATTGTTTGCAATTCATAATAAAGCATTGCATTCTAGCTTGTGGAATTGGAAAGAAATGTGTTATTGCTCAAAGTGTGGACTTTCGTTACTCAGGAGAGGTTTAAGAATGTTGAACTAAATAAATAGTTTATCCAAAATGAATATGAGAATATGAGTTTGTTTCTTCATCAGATTTGGAGAAATGTAGCATTGCATCAGTGTCTTAGCAATGGATGCTTTGCAGTGAATGGGTGCCGTCAGAATGAGAGTCTGATAAAAACATCACAGCACTCCAGTCCATCAGTTAACATCTGGAGAAGACAAATGGCCAAAAAGAGTCCTCTCTAACAGCTTCCACTCGTCTTTCCAGCATTAGTTCATGCATGCAGGGAATTGCTCTCTTCCAGACACCGGAGCATTAGGGCATCAATCAAGTTATTTCATGCCAGAGTCCGTTAACCCTTTCTTTATGGACCTCGTTTTGTGTGCAGGTCATTGTCCTACTGGAATAGAAATAATCGCATTTCCATATGCTGGATTGTGAGGAGTTAGTGTAGCTAAAATAGCAAGATCTGTTCATTTGTAGGTGCCGTCACATATGTTTGGTCATTCAGTGTATATTTTCCATTAGCTATCTAATAAAGTGACAACATAAATTCGTAATCAGTGCAGATTAAAACATATTTTTCATAATGGCCTCTATGATGATCTTTAACATTGCATTAACTTCATATCCAATGAAATGTTATTAGCGCTGTGAAATAGTCGTTGATTACCTGTTGGGCTTGTAGTGGAAATATGACAGTTACTATAGTCAGATTTAATTGTCTGGTCTGTATTTTCAGTAGATTGATTGATTGAGCTCTGTAATTCTGTAATGGCTTAATAAAGAGACTGATTTCAGCCATTCATCACAAAATAGCTAATACATTCATTGGGAAAGGAAGTTAGAAACCTCTGGTCTCAGCATTAGTTTCCATTGGCTGGACTGACTCTTCTGAGTAGACATCAGTGTCCAAAGTCTTAATCATTGCCTAAGAAACCACATGCTGGAGAGCTACAGCCGAATACTTAGTTTAATTAAAAGTATCAGCTAAAATCGTAGTAAATGATGTGGTCTGCGATTGTGACATTTGATGTTACTGAGTGGTTTGGTTGTGTTGAATAGGCAGAATGTGAATCTTATATTCTTCAAAATGTATCCCCCCCCCCCCCCCCCCAAAAAAAAAAAAAAAAAAAACTATTAGAATAAAATAATATATATATATATATATAAAGATTTAGGGTAAATTATGAAGAAGATGATATTCTTAACATTTAGATTTTTGGAATTGTGATATTTCTTTCAAGATGATTAAGCACCTCAATAATATTAAAATATTTATTGTCGGTAAACTAATGTTATTATGCAAAATTCTTGATGCAACTGATTCTTTTAATAATCCAGATATTTACTTGAGAAGCTTAGATATTAAGACTTGTTTTCAGAGAATCTGTCTTGAATTATTTTTTAAAAACTTTTTTCCTTGAGCTATGCATAATTAAGAAAATGTATTGAGATTTATGCTTCGAACAAGAAAAAAAGATTGTTTTTGCCAGCGGGGGATAAAATAAACTTAATTCAAGATTCAAATTCCATTGGAAATAAGTCATTTTATCTTATTTACATGACTTTACTCGTGAAGCATAATTATCTTGTTTTAAGGATATTTTTAGTGGAAAACAAGACAAACTACTGATGTACTGGAATATGACCATGACCATGTTCTTTAGCACTGATCATCAAATTACATCTGATTGGATTAATAACATTTGAGTGTACAAGCTTTGTTTGGTTATCATTACATTAGTGGAGTGAAAGCTGCTTTAGAGGGTCTGAGAAAGAGAAAGAGAGAGAGAGAGAGAGAGAGGGGTCTGTAAACATCAAGGTGTGTGACTCACAGCAACACATATGTCAACAACGCCATCCATAGTATACACACACACACACACGCACACACACACACACACACACACACACACACATATGTTGCACAGGCTGTCAACTGTTCTGTTCTGAATTATAGGGGAATTACTACTAAACTGAGAACAATTTTTGTATTGCAGCTGAATACTGAGTCAATTTAAATATAATTTTTTAAATATACTAGATATTTTGGATTTTCTGAAGATAATGTAAGAAAATGAAGATTCAGCACAATGCCAGTGTATTTTTTTCCCCTTCACCCACAGAATATCACATCTCTCTTTCTTATGCCATTATACATTTGTAGGCCCTATGTGAACCGTATTTAACTAGAAACAAGGCCCTTTAGTGTAGTAATACAGTATGACTGTTTTACTCACGACAAAACCATTCATATCTGAATTATTGATATTCAAGTATATTCCACTTTTTTTCCATAGCACGCAGGGTCTTGCCCTTTATATTTGAGTATATTGTTCTGGTCATATTGTATATTCTAGTGCATTTGAACTGCACCATTCAGCTGTGATTCATTAGGTTGTGTGTCTATGTCTAAATCTATGTACCAGATTTCCAAAGGTGATGTAACTTGATTAATGATTATGTTGCCATGCTAATTTTGAAGCTAGAAATGCATTGGTTTGTAAAATAATGTAAACACAATTATTAATGTCAGGCTGTTTAAGGGTTTATTGGATCTCCAAAACAACACCGGAATCTCTTCCGCTCTAGTTTCTGTGAAAATAAGAAGCTTTCCGCAATTCTCTCAAAATGTGACACATCTAGCTCAGCTGAATTGAATCTGACAGCCTCATAAGAAACGGACTATGAAATTGGGACTCTAGTATGAAGAATTATTCAATTATTTATTATACAGTACGTGCAGTGTAACATTCAGAGTTATGCATTTTACATGCTGACCAGTGCAAACTAACTTAAAAGGTCTTTCTTTTTCTTTTTTTTCAGAGACATGAGGGCTTTTCTGAAGAACACTGAATATGTCCCTCACTGAGGATGTGTGATGATTAATGCCTGGCACAACTGCATCTGAGTTCACTTCTTCTCCAGACCCTCTTTAATACCTCAGGGTTTACTTTCAAAACTCGCAAGTGTCTGTGTGCTCCCTGTTGAGCGCCACTAGATTTGAGACCAGCTTTGCTTCATTGCGTGCAAAACTGCTGAAAAATCGCCCTCCATGGTTTCTGCCCATTTCAAGAAGCTATCGTCTTATATCGTAAAGATTTGCAAAGGAATGTTTACAAAGAAACTGGCAAATACCACAAAGAAGAAAGAGAGTAGCGAAAACAAAAAAGAACCCAAAACGTCCCCCGAAGTGCATCCACGGAACCCGACGTTCTCAACCACACTGAAAAGCACAGTTAAAAAGATATCCAAATGCTCATCGGCACGCAATATATCCCTTGAGGAGGATGATGGAAAAGACGACTGTTCTTCTCTCTCGCCAACATTCAGTTACCGTGTAGCAATTGCCAACGGACTTCCAAAAAATGCCCTCTTTCTGAACAATAATGAGTTTCATGAGGTCTTGTCAATTGATAGTGATTACTCTCTAAACGAGGCAAAACTTGTCCATAGATTTGATGAACAAAAAGCTTATACAATGCCAGTAAGAAGGAACAGGAAGAGTCTGATTAGTTTAGCGCCCTCCGAAGGCAGCTCGGAGGGGGAGCGGGGAGAGCGCAGCAGTCTCCACACCCTTCGATTGGGCGCTCTGAAAAAACTGAGGAAATGGAAGAAGAGCCAAGAATGTGTGTCCTCGGACTCAGAGGCCAGCAATTGGAGAAAGACTCTTGGCATCAGAAGCAAATCCCTGGACCGGGCTGGCCGAAACCAGAAAACCACTACCCTGGAGCCAGGATCAAGCTCTACGGGGTGCATCAGTCAGACTCAGGACGTGATGGAGATGATCTTCAAAGAACTTCAGGGAATCAGTCAGATAGAGTCCGAGCTCTCAGAACTGCGAGGGCATGTTAACGCCCTCAAAAGCTCCATCGATGAGATATCCAGCAGCGTGGAGGTGGTGCAGAGCGAAATCGAGCAGCTCCGTACGGGTTTTGTGCAGTCCAGACGTGAGACTCGAGACATCCACGATTACATCAAGCAGATTAGCCAACAGACCAACAAAGCTACTCTGAGATTTCTAAATGTGCCTGAGGAGAAGTACGAAAAAACGGAAGACCTTATTTATCAGATCCTGAAAGAGAAAATGGGCTTCACTGAAGCACGCAAGACATTTAAAATTGAACTTGCCCATCGGCTAGGCCAACAAAGAGAATGTTACAATGCTAAACCTCGCCCAATTATAGTTATATTTTCAAGCCCCCAAGACAGGGATTTAGTTTTGAAAAAGTGTTATAAGCTAAAAGGGACTGGGATATCCATTTCAACAGATAGTCTAGCACATGAATCGAAAGAAAAGAGAGACAAGCCGATAGCTTCCTCTCAGACGTACGAAAGCATGGACATCAAGGTCTCAGCCAAAGACAAGGCTGAAAGTGACGACTGGGACTCCATGGAAAGCGACAAGGAGCTTGATGAATTAAACAAGAACAAATATGCAATTGTGTCCAAACCACCTACAAAAAGTAAATCAGACAAGAAAAAGTCTCACGATCACCGAAGGATGGCTGATGACGCTGCGTACTCTGTGCACTATGCCGATAGTACAGTCTACGATGACCCCGACAAGCAAAGCAAGTCCTACTATTCCGACATAACACCTGGATGGCTGTCTCAGAGCGACTACTCCACTCCCAAACTCAGCCGGTCTGAATCGGACTGCTCTAAACTTTGCCAGTCTTACTCTGAGGACTTCTCTGAGAGTCAGTATTTCAGCAGAGTCAATGGCTGCTCCTTGCTCTCCTCCTCAGATCAGGAACTTTGGCAACGGAAGCAAGAAGACATGGCGTCCTCTTGGTACGCCAGTCCCCCCAGTCAAACTCTGAGCCAGGAACGACCTTATGCGGAACACAATGAAGTTGAAACCACAGAGACTATTGACAGTGGTGTAAGTAATGGTCTTGTTTGTGTATCAGGAGACAGGAGCCATTACAGCGGCTCTCAGCTGTCGCTGCAGGGTGACCTCTCACCATGGAAAGACTGGCATCACCTTGAACAAGGTGCTGATTCAGGTTTGGACGCCTCCACTGAACAGAACATAATCTCTGAAATCAGTAGCCCTTTTGACCCTGCAGCTAACCCTGGTTTCCCTGAGAAAATAATTAAATGCCTTGAGGTTGATTTGCAATTTGAAGGAGAGACCTTTTTGACACTAGATAGCACTCCAGAGACGGGCCAAGATCAAGATATAGATATAGATATAGATATAGAACATGAATTTTTAGAACCTGAGCCAGAACCAGAACCAGAACTAATGCCACAGCGTGAACCAGAACCAGAACCAGAACCAGAGCCAGAGCCAGAGGTAGTGATTGAACCCATACCAAAACCAGTACCTAAACCTGCGGCGGAACCGCAACCCGAAAAGAAGCCCAAGACCAAGAAGATCCAAGCTAAGCCTGAATCAGCTCCACAAACTTTGCAGCGACAGGATGCGAACCACCTCCAGCAGAGCCAGAAATCTTCCTCCATGTACCGGAGCCAGAGTGAGATCAGAAATGAAAAAGTTGAGGAAGTCCCCCAATCCTGGAGTAGCAGGCTCAGCGTAGACCTCACCGAAAAAACCTTCAGCTTTGGAGGATTTGGATCCACCTTGCAAAGAGCAAAGTCAGCTTTGGATTTCGTGTGGAATAAAGGCTCCCAAAGCACTAGCACCCCGGTTGAAGAGCCGAGCAACACCTCATTCATGGGTAGGTTCAGAACCACATCCCAGTCCACAGCGAATAGCTCCAGCACAACCATTGACTCGGATGTCTTCACAGAGCCTTTCTATTACAAGGCAGAAGAGGATGAACAACCTGCTGAACAACCTGTGGACAATGAGACACATTATGTTGAGGTGATGGAACAAGTCCTAGCCAATCTGGAAAACAGAACAAACTCAAACGAGGCTGTGGAACAGTACCAAGAAGAGGAACACGACGTCTCGCAAGAGTATGACATCTTACAAGAGGGTAACCATGTGCTGGAATATGACTGCAGCCTTGATGAGCAATATGATGAGGAATACAGTGAGGAGTATGATGACAATCCCATGACCGAAGACACGGCGGAGTATGAGGTGAGTTTGGTGGAATACGTAGAAGAAACCGAGGAACCGGAAGCAGTGACCGAGGAACAGGAGGAGAGTAAGGAGGAGGTGCAGGAAGATCAAGAAATATCAGAAACTAAGGAAGCAGATGAGGTAAAAGAGACTGTAGAACAAGAAGATGAGAACAAAAATATTACAGAGGTTCCCGTGCAAGAAGCACCACCCAAAAAAAGGATACGTCCCACCTTCAAAGAGGCGGCGCTGAGAGCTTACCGGAAGCAGATGGTTGAGCTGGAACAGCAGATCCTGGCAGGAGGTATGAACCAACCAATTTATATGTTAACTTGTTATAGTTGTCTTGAAGGGTTCTAGTTATGGCTTTGGTCGGTGAACCATTGATTGAGTCATTTGAGATCCACTGTTGTCCATACATGAGGTCTTGGTTCATGACATCTCAGGGTTGTTGTGAAGGGCAAGATAATGATTACTAGTATTTGATGTTGAGTGGTTAGAATTAGCGATTGATTGTGTGTGCGTGTATGTGGTTGTTGTAAGTGCCTCAGAGTTCAGATGAAAGTGTACTTCACCTTTTGTGGCCTTCATTAATCTTAGAGAGTCCAATCCAACAGTTCTATTTATATTTAAGCATTTATTTTGAAAGGAGCAGTTCACTCATATAATAATGTTCTTTTCATCGTTTACTGTCACTGTCATTCCAAACCTGGATTTTTTTTTATCGTGCAACATGAAAAGAGACAATTTGACAATGCTTTTCCATTCAGCACCTTCCCATTCAGCAGAAGCGTACATTTATCATTGGTTGTCCAAAAAGGCATCATAAAAGTAGTCCATTTGACTTGATGTTCTACATTTCTTCTAATGTCATACAATAGTTTGTGTGAGTGATGTAATAAAATTCAAGTCTAGAAATCATGCCCACCATCGTAGCGCTCAAATTTAAATTATGCATTTTCAGATCAGGCTTGATGTACAATGAGAGCAAATAGCATTGGTTCTTCTTGTAACATGCATCATATTTGAATATGTGCATATGCGTCGTTTTATGTTTAGGTGAATTTGTTCTCTGCAGGCATGTTTTATTAGCATTTATTTCAGCAGAACAAGTCTCAAATGCGTTTTCAAAGTCAGTTTACCCTACAAATGCTAATATGAACATGCTATTAGTTTGTAAACAGATGTCAATATATGATTAATGGAATGTCTAAAAGGAGTTAACAACGGAAACGTGGCTATGCTAGCAGTTTACCCCACAAAAGCAGAGTTTCCTTTACAGCCAGTCAGGAATCAGGGGAATTTCCACCCAGTCTTACTCACACCGAAAGCGCTCTTGACCTAGATGTGAGAATCACAGTCACAGCACACGGCAAACCCAGCGCCGCACTCCACAATGCTGAGTACTGTTGGGATACTGTATTTTGGCTGCTCATTCATGCTGCACACTAACAGCCAGATGCTCTGTACTTTAGAGGATTTGGATTCCCTAAAACACAAGCCACAAATCACAGACCAAACCATTTCAGGCATTACAATGAGGATTGGCACCAGCACACATTTCAACAATTGGATTCTAGAAATTATTGCACTTTCACTATGTTTTACATTAAATAAGTGCACGTAGGGTCTGTGTTATTTTACATTTACATTTAGTTATTTAATAGATGCTTTTATCCAAAGCGACTTACAAATGAGGACAATAGAAGCAATCAAAACAACAAAAGAGTAATAATATGTAAGTGCTGTGACAAGTCTCGGTTAGTCTAAAGCAGTACATGTAGCAAGGTGTTTTTTTATAAATTAAAAGACAACAAGTAGACAGAATATAGAGAAAGAATCGAAAACGCTAGTGTCCTTTTTCTAAATAAAAAGAACACAGGTGGTAGAATAGAAATAAAATAGAGAGTGCAAGTGTTAGGGCTCACGTTTTTTCTTCTTCTTAAATAAAATAAAACAAGTAGATAAAAAAGAAACAGAGTAGAGAGTGCTAGTGTTTTAGCTAGATTCACTGAATGCACAATGACTTTGTTTCAATACTTGCATTGCATCACTATTTGTGTGCGTTTGTCACCTGACTAAACTGCACTGTAAGTGAATTCTCCACAGGTTTTATTATGCATGGTATTACAACACTACAGACCTTTGAGATCTGAAAGGATGCTTTCTACACAGTGACAGGTGTACAGTCAACAGAAGCTTTAGTCTGTGAAAACAAAGCATCTATATAATGGGAGAAGGAACAGACTGTTCTGCTTGACAGGTTGAGCATTTAATTTTTACTTCAGCTAGAAAAAGGCATTCACCCCACAAAGAAAGTGCTCATCTCTAAGGGCTTTCCCTTTATGACACAAGGCACTTGTAGAAATATGATGTCTACTTAATTACCAACTCATTGTTGTGTGTGTGTGTGTGTGTGTGTGTGTGTGGGGGGGGGGGCATGTTTATGTGGTTTATGAGGACACAAATTTGTATAATGACATGGGTATGACATAGGTATTACAAGGAGAAGGTGATTTATGAGGACATTTTCAGTGTCCCCATAATTTAAAATGCTTATAAATCATACAGAGTGAGTTTTTTGAGGGAAAATAGAAATGCACCGTCTCCTGTGAGGGCTAAGTTTAGGTGTAGGGTAGGTGCAGGGCAATAGCACATACAGCTTGTACAGTATAAAGACCATTACGCCTATGGAGAGTCCCCGTAAACCATAAAAACCAACATGTGTGTGTGTGTGTGTGTTTGTATATATATACATACAAATGTATACAGTATATACTATAAATATACTGTCAAATATATTAAAGCAGGGCCGTGCACAGACCTTTTGAGGGGCATGTGCTAAAAGAGCACCCTGTTTATTAATATGAAATTCATTTTTTCTCTGCTTGCACACATAAAGTTCAACAAAAATAAGTTTGAAGAAAAAAAATTATTATCTTTTCTGTTTGGTTTTATAAGATAATTTGTATTGTTTGGTTAACATGTTTATGTATGTCATTGAGAAAAGGGAAAGGTAAAGTAATGAGTCATGTATTTTTGCCAAGCTATTTTGAAATATGATATAAATAATTATGTCCAACACAATTCCAGTCAAAATAGGATATTATAAGAAACTAAAGCCATACCGTTACTGTAGTATATCCAACATGTACCCGCCGGCCGGGTCTCTTATTTACTACACTTTCCCTAAAAAGAGAATCGCTCAGTCGCTTTGTGTCAAACTCAAATGCAGTTACGGGGTTTTGACCAGCGAATGTGTGCAAATGTGCGTTTTGTCCGTCATTAAAAGAGTGTCATCACATTATTTGTTCATCAACTGGTTACTAAGTTTGTTATGTGCGCTCAGTTTGTCCTGTTGTTAAATGTGTCTCTATGTATTTATTCAAACAACTTTGTTCAGCTGCTGTGAAACTTCAGTTCATTCAGTCAAGATAAAAGGGGTGGAGTTATGAGGTTTGACTGACAGCTGCTGAGGAACTTCAGTTCATTCAGTCAAGATAAAAGGGGTGGAGTTATGAGGTTTGACTGACAGCTGCTGAGGAACTTCAGTTCATTCAGTCAAGATAAAAGGGGTGGAGTTATGAGGTTTGACTGACAGCTGCCGAGGAACTTCAGTTCATTCAGTCAAGATAAAAGGGGTGGAGTTATGAGGTTTGACTGACAGCTGCTGAGGAACTTCAGTTCATTCAGTCAAGATAAAAGGGGTGGAGTTATGAGGTTTGACTGACAGCTGCTGAGGAACTTCAGTTCATTCAGTCAAGATAAAAGGGGTGGAGTTATGAGGTTTGACTGACAGCTGCTGAGGAACTTCAGTTCATTCAGTCAAGATAAAAGGGGTGGAGTTATGAGGTTTGACTGACAGCTGCCGAGGAACTTCAGTTCATTCAGTCAAGATAAAAGGGGTGGAGTTATGAGGTTTGACTGACAGCTGCTGAGGAACTTCAGTTCATTCAGTCAAGATAAAAGGGGTGGAGTTATGAGGTTTGACTGACAGCTGCCGAGGAACTTCAGTTCATTCAGTCAAGATAAAAGGGGTGGAGTTATGAGGTTTGACTGACAGCTGCCGAGGAACTTCAGTTCATTCAGTCAAGATAAAAGGGGTGGAGTTATGAGGTTTGACTGACAGCTGCCGAGGAACTTCAGTTCATTCAGTCAAGATAAAAGGGGTGGAGTTATGAGGTTTGACTGACAGCTGCTGTGAAACTTCAGTTCATTCAGTCAAGATAAAAGGGGTGGAGTTATGAGGTTTGACTGACAGCTGCTGTGAAACTTCAGTTCATTCAGTCAAGATAAAAGGGGTGGAGTTATGAGGTTTGACTGACAGCTGCTGAGGAACTTCAGTTCATTCAGTCAAGATAAAAGGGGTGGAGTTATGAGGTTTGACTGACAGCTGCCGAGGAACTTCAGTTCATTCAGTCAAGATAAAAGGGGTGGAGTTATGAGGTTTGACTGACAGTGTAGATTTATTGATAAAGAAAACAAACAAAACACATCACCACCACCAAAAAAAGGCCTTTTGGAGTGTAAAAGCAAAAAGTGCATGTGCTACCTGTTCTCTTGAGCCCTACCTGTGCATGCGCCTGTATTAAAGTATATGTATTGTATAAAATATAATTTTATTCCAGGACATTTTTAATATTTAGCATTTTTATTTTTATGTATTTTCCATTAACAAAGCTGGAAAAGGGAGTGCTAATGATTAGCATTCTCCAGGTTTATCCTCCTTGATGAAAACACAGAAATATTCCTCAGTTCAGTGCTGCTGGTATTTAGCTCCTTGTTTTCACACAGCCAATTGCATTTCTGAGCTCTCATTTTCTCCTTGACTAATTAAAGTACGCAGATCAGAAATCATTTGCATAAAACGAGGAACCGTCGTGCAGGGGCTCTGAGTGTCGTGGCTGTTTTGGTTCAGTTTTAAAAGCAGGGCTGCACATTTTAGGAGTCTTTTACAGTGAGTCTCTCAGGATTAGTTCTTCCTGCCAAACCCGTCTTCATTTAGTTCTAGGCTGAACTGCATTCACATGCTAATTCCTCCTCCCAGGGGCGCTTGCTAACCAGGTCAGTGTTGTTGGGACTCTTATATCAGTCTTGTTCTGAGAGTAGCGGTGCGAGCCGGCACTCCTCGCTTCACGTGTTTATTATATCCATTTTATATTTCCGCTCTGATCCATCGAGGTCAGCTGACTGAAAGTACTCTATCCGTTCTCTGAATATATGATTTAGATTCCAGCGCTCACGGACAGATAAAAAAAAGTGTGCAGCACTAATAGAAAACACTTTACGCCGTGTGTAGATGTTTGTTTAGAAGGTTTCTTATCCTTTTAATGTTTGGAAATTCATATTTTAAGATATAAATGTCTATATTGACTGTTCAAAGCAATAAAAATACATCAGTTCTGCCCCAGATTTCCATTGTTCTACATTTGCATTGCATTTCAATAATCAAGGATTATGACTGTATTAGGACAATTCTTCATAGAGATGAACATGAAAGTCAAGAAAAATCTAATTTGACCCTGTTTATTTTATAGATGCATGTTGCTCTAATGTAAAACTGAATAAAAAGCTAATCATTCAAATGCAATAACTTGCTCCAATACTACCCCTAAGCTCAGTTTCACAAGGAAAAATATCCAATTACGGAATAAATAATTAAAGTGCATTGCAAATGCCGATTCATATTTAGATTAAAGACATTGTGCAATCAAAATTGCTTCAAGAAATGCTCTTGGTCTTGTTGTGCACGATTTATCAGTGCATGTTATTCCACAGGATAAATGTTTTTCATTATGTTTTAGCAAAATCTAACATGTTACAGTATATAAGCCATCTGTTTCATTGGGAACTAATATTAAAGTTTTATTATTTCGATGGTGCATAACAGGGGTATTTTCTACCTGCAGTTTGTTTAAAAAAAAGACATTATTAATGAAAGTGATGCATTTAGGCAGAGCTCAGTGGAAACAGACCATTGATCCAAATGAGTGAAGGAGGTTTTCCGTCACCTCTCTCATAGGCCGATATATTTTAGCCTTGTGAACCTCAGCCAAAATATTCATCTCATTTCGTCTCTAGAAATCTAAAAGGAAATTTAATTCGTCTGAGAAGTCCCTCAGTGCATATATATTCTGCAGCATTTCAGCCGTCCACTAAATGGATAGATTTCAGAGACTGTGATCTTGTTTTAAGGGTCAATTTAATGAGACCTGGCCATATTTAAAATCAGTGAAAATAGGAACTTTTTATTCTCTTTATGGCTATGTGTGATTTTTCATTTATAGCCCTTTTTACTTCAGTAATGTGACATATTTCTGAGTGAAACAGCATATTCTACAGACAAAATATGGTCTGGAATTGATTATGTATCGTATGAAGTGTTCGTTACGGAACCTAAATGTGAGTTTAAAAATATTATTTCGATTAAACATTTGAATTAAAAATATTTAATCAATCCTAATCACCTTCAAAAAAATTATAATATATATAAAATTATATATTTTTTAAATAAAATTATAATAATATTATAAAAATATTTTTATAAAAATATTATTATTATTAATAAAAATAATAATTCCTGTTATTCTTAATGGTGATTTTAATCATTGTAATTTAGTCATTTTCATTTTCTTAACAGTTTTATGGTTCTTAATTTCTGTTAAAAAAAATATGTTGACTAAATTATTAATTTTATATAAATATTTACTATTTTATTTTATTATTTTTGATAATAATAATAAATGTTTTAGGAGCAGAAAATCTGAATATTAGAATGATTTCTGAAGGATCATGTGACTGGAGTAATGATACTTAAAAAAAATCGAAATCACAGGAATAAATTACATTTTAAGATATATTCAAACACAAAGCAGTTATTTTAAATAGTAAATATTATTTCACTATATTGTGATTTTGCTGTATTTTGGATCAAATCAATGACTGTTCAAAAACTTTTGACTGGTAGGATAAATTCTTTAGATTTTTGTAACCTAGACATATTTTGATTTATTGTTAAATAAAAAAATGGATGGTTGTTGCTATAAAACCGATTTGGAACAAACAGGCCAATAAAACACCCAAATACATGGCGGTCAGTCCTCAGTTTAGTGTTTCTCTGACACTGAAGGATGGTTTGAGCATTACAGAAGGTCGAGTAACCCTTCATAAGCCCAGCAGGAAAGATTTGATCAATACTTCGTTCGACCATCCTCGTCTCCACACTATTAACCAGCTAGATTTTAGCTCCACGGCTGTTCTTCTCAGCTTCTGCGTGTGTTTATTGACCTCTGACGTCTCTGAGA
>CM049873.1:34264160-34286660 GCA_027474115.1 Schizopygopsis malacanthus | reverse complement strand
ATTCTTTCAGACAGTTCGCTTCAATGAACTGCTTCAATTCACTGGTTCATTTATGCAATCATGCAATGACTTCACACATACCTAATTATATTATTGAATATATGTGTTTTGCATGTCTAAAGCATATCAAGTGAATAAACTAGTCATTTTTTTCAAACGTTTTCTCCCTTCAGTCAAGCTCTCAGTTCACACATGCTCACATCAGCAGCGTGAATCATGGATATGTGGTCAAAAACCAGCATCATAGGATCATATATGCCAGTATATTGACTCATTTCGAGTCGGAGTGACTATCAGGTGTCTGAAAGTGAGTTTTGATTAACTTGTAGATCTGTGCTGTTCGAGCCGTGTTAATTTCGTCAGACGAAAAATATTCATCAACGGACCTATTTTCTGTGACTAAGACTTGACGTTGACGAGCTAAAATGAATATCTGATGATAAAAACTATGACGAAATGTATGCCGCATCTTCGTTAACAAGACGAGACGGGACTAGAATGTTATTTGAGGACTACCGGACATTCAAAATACATCATATAGGCTAAACCTGTCTTGTCTTTCAAAACGTGCGTCTCTGTCATTGGACGAGGGGCGTTATATCTAGTCTCAGTATAGCAGCCGCGAACGGATTGGCTACCAAAACATGAACTAGCGATCTGAAACAATGGCCTCAGCACCCGAAAGGTTAGAGACTGGTGACCAGACGTCCCGTTTTTCCCGGGAGTCACAATTCGTTGTCGATTAAAGGCGGGATAATCGCGCTGATATAAGTCCTTTTTCTCTCTCGCACACACTCCACGTCTTCAGTCTCATACAGCGCGCGATCAGTTCTCATACAGCTCATATACACACACAGCAGTCCACATGTCTATCGTGTAGAGTCAGAGTATCTCATGTAAATACAGTCTGTTATGGCTGAAGTGAGCGTTTAACAGGTGTGTGAAAACTGAATGTGTGTCAGTATTACATGCATAACTTCCGTCTTAAAGGGACAGTGCTCCTTATTAAATACATATCTCTGTCATCAATGTAAACCAACACAATATTTGAAATAAATGTATACTTGTTAACTAAACCTACTGTATCTGAAAAATGAGTTTAATTTGTATCTCTACCAAAAAAATGAACATTTATTCCAGTTTTTCCTAATCCAATCCTTGATTCAAATTTCTAATAAGCTTAATTGATTTGGTCTAAAGAGAGAAGAATTAAAGACTATTTTTGTTTGAATACTACATAAAAAATGTCTTCCAAAATAAATGTTGGTAACTGCAGTTTGACTAAAATGCAATGACTTTTCGTCGACTAAAACTATGAAAGACTCAAATGACTAAAATGTGACTATTAAGCATTTGCATCTCAAGATAAAGACTAAATTAAAAATGCCTGCCACAATTAGCACTGCCGCACACTGATTGAGATGCTGATTTGGTGAACTGATTCATCCAGCTCATTAAAATAATCGGTTCAAAAGAATGATCGGTTCGTGAACCACACATCACTGTTTGCCTGAGGCTCTGGAGTACAGGTAATAATGCTGTAATTAATGTTCAGTTTCTTGCACAGACTGATTGTTTCGCTTCATAAGACCTCAATATATCATCAGGAGCCACGGGTATTTATATTCTGTGTTCCCTGATATAATTTTTTTGAATCTCAAAGTAACCATTGCATTTTATGAATCACCAAGATCAACAGTTTCAACTAAAAAATGATCTACTAAAGAAAAAAAAAGTCATCTACATCATGGCTTGAGGATGAGTAAATTAACAGCAAATTTTTGGATCATTTTTGGATGAACTGTTCCTTTAACATTTCGAAGGATGTTTTTTTTTTCTTGTTTGAGCTCTTGTAGTCTGTGTCTTTGTGTCCATTGTTTCTTATTGATTTTGTTAAAGCGAAAGTTTCTTAACCGATTCTTGCATTGAGTTTTGTGCAACTGTTCAGCTTCTGAAGGACAAATGTTGATGCTGTATCTGTCCATATTTTGCATGAAAATAAAAACCAACTCTGTTTTGGTAAGTAAGTGTCATCGTTCAGTGTTCTTTTGGTTTTTTTGGCGTGTCCTGTGGTTCATTCCCACATGGGCCCATATTGACGTATGGGCGATATTTTTCCGTGAGTTGTCAGATTTCTCTCCAAAACTACTCAATCGATGCATTCGAACCCGAAATGTTGACAACTCCACCCAAAAATATATCCGAGGACTTCATTGACTTCTGATTTAACTGTGTGCCGTTTTAAATCCATGTAAAAGTGACGTGCGCCAATGAGCCTTTTACAGCGTGGATGAAGTCAGTGCTGTACCGGCTCCGATCTGGTCTATCCCATCATGCCTCTGTCCTCTGTTTCTGTCCCCTTGTTGGCTGTGTGATTGCTTCAGGGCAACGACAGTCGGTCGCGGGAGGGTGGGGATCGAGGGACCCGCCCAAAACCGCAGCGGGGGCTTTATGTCAAAACTCAGACGATTCCATTGCCTGCAGCAACCCTCAGCAATTGAAGTGCATGTCGAGACTTACATCAACACTTGGCGTTCATGTAGAGGTCAAATCAACCCTATTATCCTATGCACCCCTGCTTTAAGGGGCCGTTGGCAGCCCGCTTGGTCTTTACCACCGTAAGGTCCAGGGTCAGATGGTAAAGACGAGTCCAGTATGGACCGTGCCTGCCGATCTAAATATGGCTAATCGTGGCTTTATGACGTTTAACTGGCTCCCATTTCCCCCTCATTGACTCTTTCTTGCTCTCTTTCTCTGAACTCTTTGGATCGTGTTTTTTGAGCTGGCTTGGACACATGCTGTCTGGTCTTGTCTGTTTGTAGCAGTACTCGCAGGCAGTAGGAACATGTCAGGGTGCCTTTTAGTATCTTAACTAAACAATGCATGAGTGAACAGTAATTTCTCCTGCATGTCAGAGGTGATATTTAAGGATTGAGCCTCACCTCTGCAGCTTTCACTCTGCTCTTTAGACCAAAAACTCGATCTGATTTTCTGCATGAGGGCAGGAATGACGTAAAGAGATGTGCTTACTGTGTGTAAACGACTGCTTGTCTTTGCAAAATGTCTAATTTTGTGTGTTTTTCCCCTGCATCTGGACACTCTAGGCTTTGGTAAGTCTCTTGCATTTGAATGAATCCAGTGTTTGTCTACTTGAATACCTTCATCTAGTCAGTTGAAGCAGCACAGATGTGTCCGTATCTGCCTATGGTATCCCACAATCCCCTGTGTGGTTCGGTGTTTGGGGGAAAGAATACAATTACAGTGTTTTAGCTGCTAAATATGTTCATTTGATCTCATTAGATGGTTGTATGGTGCCGTGGAGGCTTGTTTGAAGCCGTTTTCATTAGGTGGTTTTATTTTTTACATCGCCTTTGTGTTTATAAAACAAGACCTTTCTATACATGTACTGCGCTGTACATTACTGTACACTGTACAAGTTCAATGTTTGTGTTAAATGCAGTGATTTGAAGACAATTCATATTTTCATTATTTGGATGGACTGTTAGTTTATACTGTTAGTTTATTTTATTCATATTACATTGTTATATTTTAATGATTTATTTTATGTATTTATTTATTTTATATTTAATTATTATATCTGTTTTTATACTACATTTTTATACATTCATTCATATTTGTTTTTGAGTTTGCAATGAACATTTTTCAGCATGCAAAAATAATAGAGCTTTCTTTAATGATTTAAAAAAAATAACTTAAATTGTTATAATATTTAATTTGTGTATTTATTTATTCATGCACTTGTTTATGTATTCATTCATATTTGTTTTTTAATTTGCAAGTGACATTTTTCGACATGCAACAATAAAAGAGCTTTCTTTATTTGACATGCATTTTATAATTTGAGCATGCATAATAAAATATGTCAGCTCTGTTCCAAATCTCAGTGAGCCGTCTATCTACTAGACTGCATTTCTAAGCATTTTGTGCACACTTGTGGAGTTAAACCTATTCTTAAATGCATGCATTTTGATCACATTTTAAGGCGGGATTGCACGTATCCTTAATAGAGAATACAGTCTTATAAATGCATAGCAGCAAGCTCAGAAAAACACTGTTAAAATGGGCTGTTTTTCCTTATATTTGCTTTATGTAGACAGCAGCACTAGTTTTAGGATAGAGCTATACTTCTTCACTCATGAGATGTGAGCAATGAGCCCTCAGTTATTCTGTCTGTATGTCTTGTTATTGAGAAAGCAAGTCTGTCTCCTGAAATATTTCAAACAGCAGTAAACCTAATGAAATTGAAGAATATTACAGAGCAGAATTTTCTTCTTTCCTGCAACATTTCCTCTGTTGAACCTAAAATGAAGAGCTTTCTGAGAGTTGCGCTCTGTAGGGTAACAGGTCAATATCTGCTTGAAGGTTAAAGTGGTTTCCCAGCCTGAGTAATCACGTTTTGTCTTCGTGTCTCACGATAGCATTCAGCCTAACACAACTGATTTCTACCCTGTAGCGTTTGATGCATTCCTGAGCTTTCTCACTGATTGCTTTCTTCATTTCAGACATTGGCTGCTCGAAAGGCAGGCATTGCGTTTGGGCTGGTGAACAGAACGACTCTGAACAACGAGGAGCTGGTGAGTTTTAAACACATATAGACTTGTGCATAAATCACTCTGTAAGCTGAGTCTAATGAGGCGCGATCATGTGGCACTAATGTAACGCTCATGCATAACGTCACAACTGATATAGAAACACACATCAGAGCCAGAGGCGAAAACTAATGAACAAGACTACTTATAATCTCTAATCTCAGTCATAGTCACATAATAAACCCTGATGCACAGAAGTATATGTTTATTTAATAAGTAGTGGCTTTATATGTACAAACTACAGTAAGTAAATAAATACAAGGACATGAAATATAGATTTGAGTGAACTTATTTCTGTTAAAGACATAAATATATGATCTTTGATGTACACTACTTTTCAAAAGATGGGGTCGGTACGATTTTTTAAATGTTCATAAAATAAGTCTCTGCTGCTCACCGAAACCGCATTTATTTGACCAGAAATACTGTAAAAATGTAAAATATTATTACAATTTAAAATAGCTGTTTTCTATGTGAATATCTGTTAAACTGTAATTTATTTCTATGATGCAGCGCTGTATTTTCAGCATCATTACTGCAGTCTTCAGTGTCACATGATCTTCAGAAATCATAATAATATATGATTTACTGCTCAAGAAACATTTCTGATTATTATCAATGTTGAAAACAGTTGTGCTGCCCAATATTTTAGTGGAAACTGATTTTATAAACTTATTTTAGGCTTGTTTAATGAATCGAAAGTAACAGAAAAACAGCATTTATCAGTGTTATCGCTGCATTAAGATGGTTATTTGTGTGTTGATTGATAATTCTCGTCTGAATTGTATTCTTGTACTTTAATTCGACGGAGGGGCCAAAGCCCCGAGAGAGGAAAGAACGTCTCAATCAATAGAAGAAGCAGAACTCCTTCTTCTTCTCTGATTAATTGATCGGCCCAGAATGACACGGTGTGATGTGATGCTCAGTTCAGCTGAAGACTAGCACAGCCTGGGAATGCTCTGCTGATGTGTTATAACATGATGTGCATTCAGGCACAGAGTCATTTCACATTTCTTTCTCTCACGAAATTACCTGGATGTGCGTTAGGCGTGTAATGTATGAAGCATCTGTTTATTTTATAACAGAGCACAACAGTCAGGCTCCGGATGTAAAAAATCCCATTCATTTTCTCCGAACTGATTATTAACAATAACACGTAGACCAGTAAAGACAGACATAATGTGAGCGATGAGGTTTTTAATGAATAGTATATGTTTCTGCATCCGCTTGCATTATTTCAAATTATTATTATAATCATGTTTAACCGCAGAACGCTTGGTGACAAACTACATTACCCATGATTCTTCAAAGAAATCCGTGTTGGGTATTTTTTATATTTTGGGTATTTTTCATTTAATTGTATTTATTTTGTGTGTGTAATTTAGTAAAGTTGATCTGATCTCTTGACTGCTCAAGACATATTTCTCCTTATGGAGACAATAAAGAACTGATAAAGATAAAGATTAACCATACAGTCAAAACAAGCTAGTCATGACAAAATAGAACCATATATACACATAAATGTAAAACATATATCTTTAAAACAATAGTTTTATGTTTTTCATTCAGTCATGTCATGTGCAGTGCTTCATGGGATTGTAGTTCTATCCCTCATTAACGCCATTAAGTAAATGTTTGTGTTTATGTCCTATTTTTTATTTATTTATTTTGTTATTATTATTATTATTTGCTTAAAATCAGCATTTGTAATGTTGTGATTCACCTTGTAACTGTTTACTTAAAAATACTTTTAGAAACAAGTGTACTCCATAACTATTGTCCTGCTGCAGAGCATGATGGGAAATGTAGTTTAGTCACACAAGCCTCATAAAACAGCTGAATATTTTCTGAATATTTTTTTAACAGTCATATTTTCAAAAAAAAAAAACTAAATAGGTAGTTCACGCCAAAAAAAACATGATAATTTACTCACCTTCATGTCATTCCTAACCTGTCTTGACTTTTTTCTGTTGAACAAAAACGAAGGCGCAGACAATATTTTTGCATCCTCACAATGAAAGCAAGTGGGGTCCTGTGCTGTTTTGGACCCTATTAACTTTTACAGTATGGACAAAAATAGGTTTTCACTGGTTTAAACCCTTTAAGAGGGTGAGCAGATTATGTTATGTTTGGGTGAACAAAATGCATTCATAGATATTGTGTGGTATCTAGAGAAATACTTGATAGCACAATATCAGACGTCATGATCTTACAGTGATTTGACTGCACTAATCTAGCATTAAAACTGTGGCTGGGACTAGTTTCAACCTTGATTTTTCAACCTTGTTTTTTGCTGCATCAAGTTTGGAGGAAATCTAGCGATTCCCACTAGTCTTACAGCATTGCGGTAGTGTTTTTCTCATCCCGTTATACAGTGCAATCATTGCGGCATGGACTGAAGGCAGCGTTAGCGAGTGATAAATAGACAGGTCAGAGTCAGACTCCGATGGGCCGGTCCATTCGCTCTTAATCCAACACTAGCAGTCCTCTGAAGAACAGCAGCAGCGCTATCACTCTTTTAGATGCACCTGTTTCCAAACAGCCTTCGACGGGGCTTAGACCTAAAAAAGAGGAGGGTCAGATGTACAGAGCTGGCCGGCAGATTTCTAAGCAGGCCGAACAGATGTCTGAAGACTTTTAAATGCATTAAACACACCGACGAGAGAGCGAAAGATACGAGAGAGAGAAAGAAACAATGTGAGGGGCTGAGGGAGAAATTACAGCAGCTACACAATCCCTCCGAGAACAGCCCATATGCTTAAGAAGACACCGGAAAACAACAAACAGAAACTGTTATATCACTATCTCCGTCCTTGACACTCACAGCAAGAGGGAGAAAAATCAACAGAGAGGGTTTGGATTCGGTCCGTGACATTATTCAGCGAAACAGCTCAGTCCGTTTTCTCCTGAGATCATGTTAGTCAAGGTTTTCTGTGCCAGAAACATTCATTATTTAGTTTTACGTGATCAGCGTTCTTTATTCTCTTTGACATTTTTTTGCTGACCATCGTTTATGGTCTCTTTGCAGTTTTCGGTCTGTGCATATGAGTAACAGGATATATCATACTCGATGACTTGTTTTTTATTAACAATAAATGTGACCCTAGAGCACAAAACAGGTCATAAGGATACATTTTTCAAAATTGAGATTTATGCATCATCTGAAAGCTGAATAATCATATTTCCATTGATGTATGGTGTGTTATGATAGTAAAATATTTGGTTGAGATACAACTATTTGTAAATCTGGAATCTGAGGGTGCAAAATAATCTAAATATTGAGAAAATCATCTTTAAAGTTGTTCAAATTAAGTTCTTAGCAATGCATATTACTAATCAAAATTTAAATTTTGATATATTTACGGTAGGAAATTTACAAAATATCTTCATGGAACATGATCTTAATATCCTAATGATTTTTGGCATTAAAGAAAAATCAATATTTTTGACCCATACAATGTATTTTTGGTTATTCATACAAATATACTCCAGCGACTTAACACTGCTTTTGTGCTCCAGGGTCACAAATTGTAAACACAAAGTCATAATAAACTCAAATATTAAACAATGATATACTTTCGATATATGACAAACCAAACAGCTTTGCAAGTCAAGAGGTCAATCTGTAGCGTTTAGATTGGTTAAGTCATAATATGTTAAATATGTCAACATCTACACATTCATCTGCATGTATATGAATGATGTGAACACAGATTACCACATGGGGGTTTACTAGTTCTTCTGCTGCTTTGCAGTAATAATATTATCCATCCTAACAAGCTGTTTTTGTGGATGGGTCTTCTAGTGGAAGATATGAATGCTGAAATCTACAAACTCTTATTTTAAATTTGATTTCTCACTATATGAAGCCTTGTGTAGAGATGCACAGCTGTATTTTCAGCATCATTACTGCAGTCTTCAGTGTCACATGATCTTCAGAAATCATAATAATATACTGATTTACTGCTCAAGAAACATTTCTGATTATTATTATCAATGTTGAAAAAATTCCCCCATGATTTGATGAATATGAAGTTCAAAAGAACAGCATTTCTTTGAAACAGAAATCTAACATCATACATGACCCCGCTCTCACATTTGATCAGTTTAATGCATCGGTATTACATTCTCTCAAAGAAAATCCTCAGACTGTTGAACAGCTGTGCTCATGATCCGTACAGATGCAGTCAGCAGGTCTTCAGACGCATTAATCGCGTTCCAGCACCTGCCGTGGCCTCCAGCGCAGAAACACGTCACCGCAGGGGGTCTGGAAGCCCAGAGTCTGGAGCACGCTTCCTAACATTTCATTGGCTGGTGTTTCTCAGAGGACGAGCTGCCAACAGTTAAACGCTTAGTTCCTCCAAATCTTTATTTATTCACCTTCAAGTCTTTCATGCTCGTTTTTGTCCTGTTGAACACAAAAGAAAGGGTTGGAACGTCGCGAGTGTTGTCGTTTTGGGGCTGAACGATCTGTTTAAGATGCTGTGAGGCGTGTGTGTTTGACAGATGGTTTAATTCCTCCGTCCCTCATATCTGCTGGAGTTTGTGACACTCCTGACCGCTCTGATCAGCGTGAGCGATTACTCCGTGAATATTCCCTCTCTCTCTCTCTCTCTCTCTCTCTCTCTCTCTCTCTCTCTCTCTCTCTCTCTCTCTCTCTCTCTCTCTCTCTCTCTCTCTCTCTCTCTCTCTCTCTCTCTCTCTCTCTCTCTCTCTCTCTCTCTCTCGCTCTCTCTCTCTCTCTCTCTCTCTCTCTCTCTCTCTCTCTCTCTCTCTCTCTCTCTCTCTCTCTCTCTCTCTCTCTCTCTCTCTCTCTCTCTCTCTCTCTCTCTCTCTCTCTCTCTCTCTCTCTCTCTCTCTCTCTCTCTCTCTCTCTCTCTCTCTCTCTCTCTCTCTCTCTCTCTCTCTCTCTCTCTCTCTCTCTCTCTCTCTCTCTCTCTCTCTCTCTCTCTCTCTCTCTCTCTCTCTCTCTCTCTCTCTCTCTCTCTCTCTCTCTCTCTCTCTCTCTCTCTCTCTCTCTCTCTCTCTCTCTCTCTCTCTCTCTCTCTCTCTCGCTCTCTCTCTCTCTCTCTCTCTCTCTCTCTCTCTCTCTCTCTCTCTCTCTCTCTCTCTCTCTCTCTCTCTCTCTCTCTCTCTCTCTCTCTCTCTCTCTCTCTCTCTGTCTCTCTCTCTCTCTCTCTCTCTCTCTCTCTCTCTCTGGCTGATAGCCCAGTGTTTAATTCAGAGGATAACTCATCTGGTTGCTCCAGAGTCGCTAGATTAAATTGGAAAGTCCGTTTCCGTTTTTGCCAGCTGTTAATTCCTCCTCATTTGCATAACTTTACGGGTTGAGCATGTAACGGCCAGCAGCAATCAGACCTCATAAATGTAATATATACTGTATATGAAGTTGATGTGACAAACATAATTACATCTTTTTGATCATGATATGTGTTTGTGTAGGGATGATCTGTGTGGTAATACATCACAAATCTGAGATAAAGGAATAGTTTGGAGAAATGTAGCATTGCATCAGTGTCTCAGCAATGGATGCTCTGCAGTGAATGGGTGCCGTCAGAATGAGAGTCTGATAAAAACATCACAATAATCCACTCCTTCAAAAAAGCCATCTTGGCTGAATCAGAAGAGAAAACAACTCCTCTTTTAGACAAGATGAACTTTTTGAAGACTTAATGATGGATTTCTTTTCTTACAAACATGCAGTTTGTCTTCTCCAGATGTTAACTGATGGACTGGAGTGCTGTGGATTATTGTGATGTTTTTATCAGACTCTCATTCTGACGGCACCCATTCACTGCAGAGCATCCATTGCTGAGACACATTTATCCAAACCTGATGAAGAAACATTCAACACAACTCATGCATTAAACTTTGCCTTCATAAGTGGATCTCAGGGAAAAGTGAATTGACCAAATGTATGAGGTGACCCATTAAAGTGTTTAATATAACTAAGACAACCACCATTAATCATTCGGTACGGTTTAATTTGTGCATTATCAGTTATTTTTTCTCTTGGTAATTGATGCTGATCTAAATTTCTCCTCAGAGCTCGGCGAGGGAAGTTTCTCAGTTTGTCTATTTTTAGGTTTACTTTGCTAATTACCCTTAATTTTCACTCTGCAGTCCTTTTAGTTTGCTTTATTTCATTAAACGCCGTTTGTACGCTGAAATCTCGGCAGCTCTTAACGTAATGACTCTGTGGGCGGAGAGCAGAACACACGTCTCAGCAAAAGTGCATCATGGGAAAGGAAAGTGCCGTACATCACCGGCCCACCTCTCCTTCACTCGCACTCGCTCGTTGTCTAATCCAGCTTTAAAAGGACAGATTTATGTGCACATTAATTCTGCTCTTTCATAAGGATACAGAAGATGCGGTCAGACTCTTTCCACCACTTCTGCCTGTGAAAACAATCTATTCATAAAGAAGACGAATGTCCACTGAGCGAACATGACTTCAGATTCAAAAGAAAGAAAGAGGGAATAATAAGCGTATATATATATATGTGTGTGTTTCAGTTTATTTTGGGGTGAAATGTGGCATACTGTGCATGTTCTTCACAGGTTTGGTTTTGTGAGACTCACCCTGTTATAGTCTCAACAAGCACAGATTGAAACACTGTGTGGGCTTCGCATGTGTGCTATAATTAGTGAAATTAATATCCAGCATGATATCTTAAAAACAATACTATATTATGATTGTTCCTGCACACCAGCTGACCGAGGCATCGGTGAGTGTTTTGTTATGAGCGGAGAACTACAGAGCATGTATATGAATCTGATTCAGAAATATATGTCAGATTAATAATTGTGATATTATGCACTTATAATGTCTCAGTATAATCACGTTGATTTTGCTGGAGATGGTGATTGTTATGAAATTGGGTTCAATAAAGTCCTAGTATGGTATTATTCATGTGTTTTGCTAAAAATATGTGTATGTAAATATTGCTATGCATTTTTATTCTGATCCATATAAAACAAAATCCTTAAATATTAATATTTAAATCAGTAATTTTATTTACTTTTTAATTTAGCTAAAATGTGTGTAATATTATATATAATAGTGCTTAATTATAATATATTTTTTAATGTATTTTACTTTGTGCACACATAAATATTATACTTGGATAAAACCATAAAATATAATTACTAAGTAAAGTAAATGTACTTATTTAGATGTACTAAAATAAAACTATAAGCTATGTAGATGTTATAAAACAATAGATAATAAAAGTTACAAAAACATACAGCAAAACTAATTCAACTAAACTCAAATAAAAAATACTAATTCAAATATAAAAAACACTAGAATAGTATCTCAATGATATTAAATAACACCGCCTCTTATTGAAAAAAAAAACAACTTTAAATAATTTCAGAGCAAATACTAAATATTTAGGAAAATAAGTCATGATTTTTTTTTTTTTTACATTCTTGATGCTGATCTTTCTCAAAGTTGCAGTGTTGCTCTTGGTAGCTTCAGGTTATCCTGAAAACAGCTTTAAAATAGAGTTATGTTTTTTAAACACAGCTGTAGTGTGCATATCGAGTGCTCCTTTTTCTTCTAAGACTTTCATTGATTTGAGAAACACATTGATCGTGCATCTTTCCGCCCTCTTTTCACAGAAACTGCACGTGCTCAGAAAGACCCTGCAAGCGCTGATCTATCCCATCTCCTCCACCACGCCCCATAATTTCGAGGTGTGGACGGCCACGGCACCCACCTACTGTCACGAGTGTGAGGGTCTGCTGTGGGGCATCGCCCGGCAGGGCATGCGCTGCACCGAATGCGGGGTCAAATGTCACGAGAAATGCCAGGACCTCCTGAACGCAGACTGTCTGCAACGTGAGTCAGTCGTTCAGATTTCATATCGCTGATATGAGTGTTCCAGGGCTGTAAATTATCATATAAAAAAATATATAACCTGCATGAAGGAGAAGCATAAATTTAAATGTAAATTATATCGAATACATCTGAAGGAGAAGTTAGAGAATGCAATTAAAACTTCTCAGTTAAGCATCACTATTACTTCTGCATTAAAATGGGTGTAAAAGTTCTTGAGATATCAATGATAAAAACCTGTCCAGATTCCACAGTTTGGTTATTGATTTATTTATGATTAAAAAATGCCGAAAGCTTGTTTATTTGGTGTCTCTTCAAATTCTGAAACAACCTTTAAACAAGAGATTAAAAATAAGAACAAAAAAGCAAATTACAAAAACTAACACAATTATAAAAGTATTTCAGGTAGGTTTAATATTCAAATGAAATGTTGTTTTCACCACCAGATTCAAAAATTTAAATGGTAATTGTGACTTTTTTCTCTCACATTTCAGACTTTTTTAATGCAATTTTTTATTTATATCCTACAATTTTGACTTTATTTACACAATTCTGACTTTCCCCTCCCGAATTACGAGGAAAAGAGTCCAAATTGTGAGATAAAAGACACAATTTTTACTCCGATAAACTCTGAATCCCAAGACAAAAACAGAATGGCAAGAATTAAATGCAGAATTGTGTGATTTAAAAACGACCAATTCTCAGAATCGTGAGATAAAAAGTTGCAGTTACCTCTTTTATTTTTTATTTCATGTAAAAATTGAAAGTTGTAAACAGAATTCAGAGGGAGAAAAAAATCTGAATTGTGAGAAAGTCAGAATTCTGAGTTTCTATTATCACAATTGTGAAATATAAATTGCGAGAATTCTGAAAAAAAAAAAGATTATTTTCCCATATTTTTATTATGTGGCGGAAACAGGTTTCAATTCAAAATATTTGGTAACCCTTTACAATAACGTTGTTAACATGAGTTATATATAACATAGACTAATAATGAATTGATCTTAGTTAATGTTAATTTCAGTGTTATTAAAATCAAAATTAGTGTCTTTTAATATTATTTAATGGACCTGAGCTAACATTAACTAACAATGAACAATGTTGTATTTTTATTAACTAATGTCAACTAAGATTAATAAATGCAGTGACAAATGTCTTGCTCATTGTTAGTTAATGCTAGTTAATCCATAAACTTATGTTAACATATCAATCATTATTGTAAAATAAAACACTTCTCTGCATGAATTAAATATACTGATCCTTATTAATTATTATTAGTTTCTCCTGTCTTTTATTATATGAACATGTCGATATCTCGCTAGCACTGCTCTTTTTTTAGTATTTTGCCGTTAGTGGTAAATTATGCTTCAATTAGGCAAAAAAAAGGTAATTTAGTGTCGTGTTCCACAATCACTGAATCATGAAAAGCTGCAGAAACAGAAAACACTCCACAGCTACGCTTTAGCATTGTAACAGTGAGTTTTGCATCATTTTTCTCCAGAAAATGTAAGTCTGCTTTATCACGCTGCAGTGCTCATCATTGTGAAATGCCTTTGTGTGTCTGTCACATCACATGACAGCTCTCGGCTCTGACGCTTTGCTTTCAGCAGCTGTTTGTTTTAGTGTTTCTCTGGTTTGCCATTTACACAGATCTGCACTAAGAGAATAACCGATTTCTCTTCGATTAGACTCGAGTGTGCAGCGCAGTGCTCTCAGACGTGCGCTAAAGTCAGACTGGGGCTGAGATATATGTGATGGAGTTCCCTAAACCTCACTGACGTGGCCGTCTGCCAAAGACACAAATGGGCCTGTTCAGAGAGAGATTTATTAAACGAGCCATCAAACCCATCATAATTTAGAGTGTAGTGTGTGTGTGTGTGTGTGTGTGTGTGTGTGTGTGTGTGTGTGTCTGTGTCTGTCTGTGTGTCTGTGTGTGTGTCTGTGTGTCTGTGTGTGTGTGTGTGTGTGTCTGTGTGTGTGTGTGTCTGTGTGTGTGTCTGTGTGTGTGTGTGTGTGTGTGTGTCTGTCTGTGTCTGTGTCTGTCTGTGTCTGTCTGTGTCTGTGTCTGTGTGTCTGTGTCTGTGTCTGTGTCTGTGTCTGTGTGTGTGTGTGTGTGTGTGTGTGTGTGTGTGTGTGTGTGTGTGTGTGTCTGTCTCTGTGTCTCTGTGTGTGTGTGTGTGTGTGTGTGTGTGTGTGTGTGTGTGTGTGTCTGTGTCTGTGTCTGTGTCTGTGTCTCTGTCTGTGTGTCTGTGTGTCTGTGTCTGTGTCTGTGTCTGTGTCTGTGTCTGTGTCTGTGTCTGTGTCTGTGTGTGTGTCTGTGTGTGTGTGTGTTTGAGGGTGTGTCTCTGTGTCTGTGTGTCTGTGTCTGTGTGTGTGTGTCTGTGTCTGTGTCTGTGTCTGTGTCTGTGTCTGTCTGTGTCTGTGTCTGTGTCTGTGTCTGTGTCTGTGTCTGTGTGTCTGTGTCTGTCTGTGTCTGTGTCTGTGTCTGTGTCTGTCTCTCTGTCTCTGTGTCTCTGTCTGTGTGTCTGTGTCTGTGTCTGTGTGTGTGTGTGTGTGTGTGTGTCTGTGTGTGTGTGTGTGTTTGAGGGTGTGTCTGTGTGTCTGTGTGTGTATCTGTGTGTGTGTGTGTGTGTGTCTGTGTGTGTGTGTGTGTATTTGGCTTGTGATCTCTGTGTGTGTGTGTGTGTGTTTAAATGTGCGTTTGGTTTGGCTTGTGAAGGAACAAACCTCCATCGTTTTCAGGTCACATTTGGGGCGAGACACCACTAAACTGTTTCTCTCAGTCACGCTGCTTTAGTCCCACATCCAGCGCCTCTTGAACACTCTTATAAAGCTATCGCTTGGTGTTTATGATGCTTCTCTGAATGAATGATGATTATTTGAATAGGGTGCCAAGAGATATAGTGAGTCATTTGTACTCCACTAAGTCATCTAGAGATGATAAATACTGCATATACTTCAAAATCAACTATACTACATGGCTATTCGCTCTTAAAGGGACTATATACAGTATACAGTATGTTAAATTTAGAAACCTGTGTTATTAGTGACACCGGTGGCAGTTGAGTGAACTGCAGTCAATATGGTTAAGTTGTTTATTTCTCGTCACTTATAGTAATATTTGAGGCAAAAGACAGAAAGGCTTGAGAAAGCCTGAAACTTGAAGCTGTTCTTAAAGCTTGAAAGTTTAGATATATAGATTAGATAGATGCTGATAATCATGCTGCTAGCATTATTTAGCACATTGCTAGTATGTTTTTAACATGACAAGCATGTTGCTAGGATGATTAGTATGTTAACATGTTGTTAGCATGATTGATACTTTGCTAGCACATTGCTAGTATGTTGATAGTAAAATGATTAGCATATTGTTAACATGTTGTTAGCATGAATAACATGTTTCTAGCATGATTACAAAGTTGATAGCACATTACTAACATATTGTAGCATGTTAACATGATTTAACATGATTAGCCTGTCGTTGGCATATTGCTAACATATCGTAGCATGTTGTTAACATGATTTAACATATTTTTAGCATGATTCGCATGTTGATGGCACATTGCTAACATATTGTAGCATGTTAACATGATTTAACATGATTAGCCTGTCGTTGGCACAGTGCTAACATATTGTAGCATGTTGTTAACATGATTTAACATATTTTTAGCATGACTCGCATGTTGATGGCACATTGCTAACATATCGTAGCATGTTGTTAACATGATTTAACATGTTTTAGCATGCTTAACATGTTGATAGCACATTGCTAACATATCGTAGCATGTTGTTAACATGATTTAACATGTTTTTAGCATGACTTCACATTGCAACATATCGTAGCACATGGTTTTAGCATGCTTTAGCACATAACATATCGTTAACATCATGCATGATTCGCCACATTGCTATGTAGCACATGATTTAACATGATTAGCCTGTCGTTGGCATTGGCATAACATGGCATGAGCATGGATGATTGTTAACATGTTGTTAGATTTAACATGTTTTTTGATAGCATTGCTAGTAGCACATGGCACATTGCTAACATGTAGCATGTTGTTAACACATGTTTTATTTAACATGTTGATTTGCTAGCATGTTGTTGATTTAACATGTTGCATGATTGCATTGCGTAACATGATCATGATTAGCATGCTAGATGTTTGTTAACATGATTTAACATGTTTTTAGCATGATTTGCACATTGCTAACATAGCATAGCATGTTTTAGCATTTAGCATGTTGATAGCATTAACATGTAGCACATGTTTTAGCATGATATGCACATTACTACATATTGTAGCATGTTGTTAGCATGATTTAACATGTTTTAGCATGCTTAGCATGTTGATACACATTGCTAACATGTAGCATTTATTAACATGATTTAACATGTTTTAGCATGCTTAGCATGTTGATACACATTGCTAACATATTGTAGCATGTTGTTAACATGATTTAACATGTTTTAGCATGCTTAGCATGTTGATAGCACATTGCTAACATATTGTAGCATGTTGTTAACATGATTTAACACGTTTTAGCATGATTCGCATGTTGTTAGCATGTTTTACACTGATGATTAACATGTTGCTAACATGATTAGCATGTTGTTGGCATGTTTTCTGACAAAACTAGGCGCTTAGAGGTATGTTTATGTACACGGAAATAATTTAGAATCCAGCAGGATTAGTTTTTTGATAACTTGTGCACTATTTAGTGCGGACAGTGTGCAAATTGTGATGGCAGCTCATATCAGCAGTGATAATGTAAGAACATGTTTATTTTATCTTATTTTAATTCGTTATTTGACAGGGACAATCTCAAAAAAACGGCCCCAGAATTCTACAGAGCTAAATTTCATCTGCTGTCCCCGGGCAGGAGTGTACCAAAACAAATGATATAACAAAAACATATACAATAGGATAAATCAATCTAATGTACTGTAAACCACTCTGCAGGTGCTGTGGAGAAGAGCTCAAAACACGGGGCCCAAGACAAAACCCAAAACATCATCATGGCCATGAAGGAACGCATGAAGATCAGGGAGAAGAACCGGCCCGAGGTGTTCGAGGTGATCCAGGAGATGTTTCAGCTCTCGAAGGAAGATTTCAACGCTCACCTGAAGACGGCCAAACAGGCTGTGCTGGAGGGAACGTCCAAGTGGTCTGCCAAAATCACCATCACAGGTGAGCAATGGAGTGGATCTCATATTACATATTTCACACAAAAAACTAAATGAGAATTAGGGTGAATCCCATTTCTCTGTCTTACCCCTTCCCCTTAGTTGTGCGCGTTCACGTGAGAGTAAGGGCTAGTTCTGGTTTTGGTCGAGGGGTAGGGGGAAGGGGACGGGGTAGATACCCCTTAAAACCAAGCATTTTCTCGAGCTTACTTGAAACCAAGCCGTACCCAGAACACACTGATCCAGATCATCCAGAGAGTATTTTCAGCTTAAATAATTTATTTAAAATTACGACAGTCTTGTTTAGTGCTCTACACAGTCCTGTACATATATATTTGCAACCATGCTCTTAATTGAAACGTTTTAAAAATCGCAATTTTTCCACGCTAATGTTACACTGCTGATTTGCACAACAGTCCCGCGTTTCTCTGACTAGAGAAAACATCACTAAAACCCACGACAAACACACACTTTTAGACGGAGAGTTTGTGATCAACACTTGATCAATGATTATTAATGATAATGTCACAATGCATGCAGATGTTAATGTAGGCTTATATGAAAGTAGACTTATATACACTTTATATTTCTGAAATATTTTATATAAAAGTATTGACTAAGTATGAACTATACATAATTATCAATTATAAATTATGAAAATGTTATTGTGGTAAAATTATTGTATTATATAATTACATTAAATATAATTTAAAACAATCTAATTTTATATAAAATATGTAAAATAATAAAATAAATATTTAATAAAAAAAACATTTTGGGATTAAACATAGGCCGAGTTTGTTCTTGAAAAGTTTAATTGTATTTTATATTTATTTGTATTCATTCATTATTTGTATTTATATATTATATTTACATAGGACATTTTATATAATATATGTGACCCTGGAGCTTAAAAGCAGTCATAAACAGCACAGCTATATTTGTAGCAATAACCAACAATACATTGTATGAGTCAAAATTATACATTATTTTATGCCAAAAATCATTAGGATATTAAATAAAGATCATGTTCCATGAAGATATTTTGTAAATTTCCTACCATAAATATATCAAAACTTAATTATTGATTAGTAATATGCATTGCTAACAACTTCATTTCAACAACTTTAAAGATGATTTTCTCAATATCTAGATTTTTTTGCACCCATTTTAAAATATTGTCCGATCATAACAAACCATACATCAATTAAAAAATTATTTATTCAGCTTTCAGATGATGCAAAAATCTAAATTTAGAAAAATTGACACTTAAGACTGGTTTTGGGGTCCAGGGTCACATATACTATAAAATTAGAAAAAATATATGAAATATATTATTTTAATATTTTATATTGAATTATTATTTTTCTGAAGAATAAATATATAATATATATTTTCTTTGAATTTTGCTTTTAATAATTTATTATAAATATTGTAACTATATATTATATACGTAATACTTAATGTAACATTTTATACAGATTTTATAGAAACTATTGTATTTTATTTATTTATGTTTTTGGTTGGTGGTAAATATGGTGTTTCACATTCATAAAAGCTGAGCAGTTTCATTTCATTTTATATTAAAGTATATTTGATTATATTTGTATCTTCAGAATTGTTATATTCATAATTTCTTATTTATTATGATTATTATAATACTATATTATTGTAACAGGTTTGCATGTCTTCATGAGTTGTTGGTGTTGTATGTAAGTTTCCTGAGCTTCACTCTTGCGTCTCTATGTCTCTATGAAGAGACCCTGCCGCGAGGAAAGGCTGCTCAGTTCAGTTTGGGAATTGTGCCGAGAGTTTTGCTTGTTTTCTGACAGCTCGAACCGCCAGACGACAGCAAACCATCTGCTGCGGACAGAAACGTAGGCCGTCGAGTCATAAAGAACCGTTTCAGTCCATCTGCAGATGCACGTCCTCGCATTGCTTTGTTTCAGTCATATTTTAATCCTCCAGAAGCCGCTGTATTAGTTCAGCTGCCTGCGGGTAAAGTTTACCGTGTGTCCGTATCGCTGATGCTCCTTCACCTGACTTTGAGGGTCAACAGAGACTGAATTATTGCCAAGCTTGCAACGCTGCCAGAGTGTCAATAGAACAAAGAGAGAAAAACAGCTCTCTGCTTTAATTTATCCTGGCGTACGATCGAATCGCCCGTTTTGGAAAGTACTCATACAATGATCTATTTATCAAGGGCTTCATAAACACTGTGAACACTGAGGCATTGACCAGGTGACCGTACACTTCTATTTCTGTCTTGTTTTGCAATAAAATGTCTACATTCACATGGATTATTAACATTCCATGAATGATTTTCCTCGAGATGTAAAAATGCTTGTTTCAGAGAATCTACTTGAATGACCTTAATTTGATCAAATTTACTAAACAAAACGTGTTCTATTCTTGAAATAAATGTATTTTTATTACCCGTTGGCAATTATTATTATTATTATTTATTATTTATTATTTTTATTATTTTTATTATTTTATAATTTTATTTAATTATTATTTTTATTATTTAATTATTTAATTATTATTATTTTTATTATATTTATTATAATTATAATTAATTTTTATTTTTTTGTATCAAATCAAACTACATTTTCTGTGGTTTATTATGTAAAGCCTGTTTTCTCCACGGAATTAAAAAATATTGTTAATTGCGACTTTTACTCTCACATTTCAGACTTTTTTTGTTAAAGTTAATATCTTGCAAATCTGAGAAAAAAAGTAGAACTGCAAGAAATACAAACTCTGAGTTTTTATCTTGAAATTTAAAAAAAGTTTAATCTCTGAAATTCTGTGTTTTAAAAAAATAAATAAAATACAGAATAAAAAATAAAAGTAATTGCAAATTTTTTTTTCTCACAACTGTGTGTTTATATCTTGCAATTCAGACGTTTTTCTTAGAATTGAGAGATAAAAAGTCACAATTACTATTTGTTTTATTCCGTGGCAGAAACAAGCTTTTATAGATGATGCTTGATGCAAGAAAAAAGCTATTTGCCAAGAACAATAAACTTAATTATGTATAATTTCTAAAAACAATGACTTCTAAAGTGCTTCTCAAAATGTGAATTTCTCAAGTATGTTAATCATGTTTTAAGGATATACTCAATAGGAGATTAGTTATTTTACAGTACAGAGATAGATTGTTGTGCCATGAGCTAAAAAACCTTCTGAGCATCACTGTGAGACGTGACACGAATGTGTGAACGCACCTCTGGAAACACACACAAACACTCTTCTTTCATTCCAGCTAAACTATATTACCCTCTTCAACCGGCCCGGTGACATTGCACCAATCTATCTCTGTCTCCAAGCCCAAGGATATATGTTCTCTGAATAATTTAGCACCCTGCTCGTTCATAATTAATGAGACGAGAGCTTCCTGTGAACTACGATTGGCTCTGTGACGAATGGCATCCCCATTGACTGAGTTCAGTGCCACTCTGGCTACACACTCGTTATTATTGCACATTCGTCAGACACTTTAGTCATTAATGGTGCTGCACACACACACACACACACACACTGGACAGGACTGATGTTTAAGGATGTATTGTGGTCCTACACTGAAAAAACGAATTGCTGTAGAAACTATTTAGACTTAGTACATTTCACAAATAAATAAAAAGAAATGGCAAGTAATTAAATTACATTTGAATTAAACATGGGTAAATTGAAATAGTATTTTATTATAAAACATACTCCACTAATCTTTGTTTTATTTACAACATTGAAAAATATAGATTATATAAAGCTCCCGAGCCAGTGTTAATTTTAGTATCATTGAGATACCATTTAAGATTGTTATTATTATTTTTTATTATATTTTTGGTTTTCTTTTTTTATGTCTGTAAATAAAAAATATATTTTAGTTTGTGCTATTTTAGTACTTCAGTTTTAGCTGTTTTAGTAGTTAAAGTAATTGAAAATGAGAACTACAGTAGCTGAAATAAAAATAAATGTCTTTTTTTCAGTTAATGTTTATTTTATTTAATGTAAAAAAATATATATTTATTTAAGTTTTTAGTTTTAACTACTTTAACCCTGCTCTGGACACCAACATTTTCACATAATAAATTACAATGTTTGAATTTTGACCTTTATATATCATAATTTTGCAGATTTACTAAACTAAACACACTGTGATAAACCCATTGTGTGTTGTTTAATGCACTCCTGTCAGCATCAGTGTAACGCACTCAGAAGCCTCAGTCAGTGCAGGTAGTTTCTCTTTCTTCAGTCATTGTTCTGGTCAATGCTGGCAGTTTTACGTCGTGCAGTGCTTTGTTTTCTGGTTTCAGGTCACTGCGTGTCTCCAAGCTCAAGGACTCTTGCAGTCAGAGCACTGGCCTCATCGACCCCTGCCATAACCATCTTTCTCAATGCGCTTTATATAGCTTTGTGTACTAAAACATGATTCATAATGTCTCAATGGAGTATTTAGTCTCCCATGCAAATGCTGTTTTGCTTGCTTCACGAATGCTCAATTCCTAAAACGTTGTCTTTTTTCTGTCTTTCTTCTCTAGTTGTATGTGCTCAAGGTTTGCAAGCCAAAGACAAGACGGGCTCCAGCGACCCCTACGTCACTGTACAAGTGGGAAAGACCAAACGCAGGACCAAAACCATCTTTGGCAATCTCAACCCGGTCTGGGAGGAGAAGTACTTCTTGTGAGTCTCACAGAGAGCAGATGTGTTTTCTGTTTATTTACCAGTGTGCATCTAACATTGTGCTGATGGTAAGGATCCAAGTTGATCTGGATTCAGTGCTTCTCAACTGGTTTTGCTTTAGGAACCTGATTTGAACCAGTGCAGTCAGCACAGTACTGATTTTAATACAGGAG